>JAJONQ010036090.1:0-15515 GCA_036250385.1 Solanum microdontum
ATGAAAGCCAAGTATCCTCACCTCTTTCCTTCTGATTTCACTCCAGCTTAGGTAATAGTTCCTCTTCAGTTTTTTAGTCATTCATGCGTACATTCAGTCTTAGAATCATGTTCCTTCAGTTTGTACTTGCATTTTCAGCGTATTTGCATATTCTTGGAACTCAGTTCAGTCAGAAATTCAATTCTCAGTGTTTAGTGGTAAGGATTGCAGCTCTCTCCCTCCATTTAAGCTAGGTTAGTTTTCATTCGAGGACGAATGGTCCCAAGGGGGAGATAATGTAACACCCCGTATCCGAAACATACCAAAAATGCAGATTTTGAGAAGTTTCAGGTGCAACCAATGGTTGCCATCCACGGACCGTAGGTCAGACCACGGCCCGTGCTGGTGGTCCGTGGTTCACCACTGCAACCCCTCGCTAACCCAGCTCAGAAAATCGGCTAAGTCTCGACCCACGAACAGACCCACGGTTCGTAGGTCAGACTACGGTTCGTGGTCTATGTCCGTGGATCAAGACTCCTTTACCCAGCCTCTGACATGAACTACGGTCAACCAGTACGGACTGTCGTTTGATCCACGGTGCGTAGGTCTGACCGCAGGTAAGGGTCAGCAGCCAGTTAGATGAAAATCGTTGATTGGGTCAACTTCAGATGGTCATAACTCTTAGCACAAAATTAATTATGTCTCATGACCTATGATATGATAAATAATTGAGTCCTCTTTCCAACGCCACCGAGTTTGCTAAAATCCGACCTCCGAGTAAAAAATTATGCTTGTTTTAGTGAAGCCCTATCAGGCAGAGTTGATCGACGACCCCAATCTACGGACCGTAGATTGAACTACGGCCTGTATGTCCAATCCGTCGGTCACTCCGACAACAGTTAAGTCAGGGATTTGTCGGTCTTTTTCTATTTCATTGGACCCCTAAGATACGTCGTTTAGACCCTAAATGATGAGGTTTTAGTCAGTTTAAGCCTAGAAACATAACTAGAACTTATCTAAGTCAAATCATTAATCAAAACTTAGAAAAATTAGAGCATAAGAGGAGACGAGAAGTCAAGAACCCTAGTTCAAGAACGCAACAAGTTTTCTTCAGTTCCAGCCCATAAATCAAAGGATTTCTCCATGAAATTCGTCACCAAGTATGTGGGATTTCACTAGTGGGTTCCTTTCGCCTATTAGGTCCCTAGAATTAAGTCAGATTCTTGATTCCATGATTATGAACAGACCTAGGGTTTCTAGAATTTCAGCAGATCATCATGATAGTTATTTAAATGTTCCAAATCAGATTATCACGTTATTACTCAATTTATTGCATGAATTTCAGAACCCTAGCTATGTATTTCTTTAGTTCTTGAATTACATATGCTAGGTCAGATATCTCAGTTATTCAGTTATACATGCCTCGGTTATTAATGCATCATTATCAGATTAATTGTTGCATTCTCAGTTTGCATGTTCAGTTTTGAGCTATCCAGTATTTATAGAAATTCAGTCATAACCAATTAACCACTTAGTTCATTGGAAGTAGCATAATATCGAGTTGGACTAGGGTTCAACGTACCCATATAGTCCCAGAACTACGAGCCACGTAGGTGTAAGTCCCCTTTGTGCGAAACATTAGTTTAGTGATCACGTCAGTCATGCCTCTATACCTTTGGCCGGGTATATTGGGTCCTCTTGATGGGGCGTATACATCAGACTCCACATTTAGCTCATGTAGTTTTATTGTCGGTCATTCGTAGGTCCCATAGTTCACTCATATTATATTGCATTAACCTCATTTACAGTACATCCAGTATTCAGTTTCAGCATGTTATAAATTTGGTCATTGTGTTCAGTTAACTCAGTATTCAACATCTATATCATGTTCAGATTATTTCATTGCTTTATTGCTTTGTTCAGTTATATGTTATTTCAGCTTTACTCTATCCTACATGTTCAGTACCTTTCAAGTAGTGACACATACATGCGCTACATCTTCTCGTGATGTAAGTTTAGGTTCTCAGCATCCAGATCACGCTTAGGTCGGTTCCCGATCTTCAGTTCAGCAGCATCAGTGGTGAGTCTCTATTCTTCGAGGGCTAGTGACATGTTTATCTTTATCGCTTTTAGTTTTTAGTTTCAGTTTTGCTAGACCTAGTTGGGGTATGTCCCGACATTTCTAGTCAGTTTAGAGGCTTATTTCAGACATAGTCAGATTCATCTTAGTATTGAGTTAACATCTTCTTTGTATTAAACTCATCAGTTATCATTTATAATATATGGGTATTCCCCATCTTTTCATTTTTATTTATGATTTAGCTTCCGCATCAATTTATTATCTTTAGTATGCTCATGATCATGCCAACAGGTGGTCCTAGGTCCCGTGTCCGTGTCTCGGGGTAGCTCGGGGCGTGACAAATTACAACATCATTTTAAAGTAATGAAAATATGAGATGGAAAAAAATTCCTAATTTATATAATTTGTAGGGTCGGATTGTTATGTTGTCGGATTGTGCTACTCTAATCTTTCAAGATTTTGATTTTTTAGTGTAGGGCCGCTTTAATTGTCGGATTGGGACCATCAACTGTTAATCTTCAAAGTGGAAAAAGTTTGTGGAAGCCATGAAAGTGAAAGGGGAGAAGAAGAAAGTGAAAAGGTAAAATAACTTTTTATAAAGTGTAAGATTTTCTTCCACTTTATAAAGTGTAAGAAAAAGTTCCACTTTACAAAGCGTAAGAAAAACTTACACTTTATAAAGTGTAAGAAATAGTTCAATTTTATAAAGTGTAGGAAACAGTTCCGTTATATATTAAAATATACACGTTATGAGACTAACAGAAAACGTTTAGAATATTAGATAAAGTGGACTTTTTTCTTCCACTAAGCCTATTTTAGTTACTTACTAAAGTAGTGGCTTATTTTGGTCACTTTTACGTTTTTGTGGCTTATTTAGGTTCCGAGTTCAATATAGAGTAAGGAGGAGGCACTTTTAAAGAGAAAGTCGTCGATACTTTTTAGGGTTCTTTTCTTCTTCTTGTTTTCTTAGACATTAATAGCTAAAACTCTTGTTCTAGGGATGTAGCTACGGATTCAATGTTGATTATTTAAGGTTTTTGAATTAATTATTGGTTGTCATTATAAGTTACTTCTATATTCTTGTTTTAGTATTTTTTTATGCTTGATCACCATAAGATAAATACATTGTCTAATTTTAAAATCGAGAGAGGAAGGATTAGATAGACCAAAAAATATAGAGAGCTCGGTCCACCCATTAGATTGAGGTGATTAGTGTTCAAGAGTGATGTCCAGATGAACACCTTGCTTGGTTACGAAATAGGATGAAATATAGATGTTCGTCAGTTAGTCTATTTATCACTGCTCAATGATGTAGTTAGATAACTAACTGGGGTAGGCGACGAGAGGCATATAACCCAGATCGTATCATCAACCCTATAAACCAGTAACTTGACAACTAAAATTAGTTCCAAGCCAAAAATATGATACATGAAATCCAATACATGCTTCAGCCCTGGGATTTTCCAACTATTGTAAGTAATTTTATTGTTTTGTTCTTGCATTCTTCTCTTTTGGCTCTCTTAAATAAATAATTAGATCAGTATAATTTAGTAAAAATAGTTAATTGACAAGTCCTTTGGGTTCGATAATCTGGTTCTTTTAAGAGCCACTATATTACTTGCGCGACCGTGTACACTTGCGTGTGCAATTGGGAGCAACAAATTTTTGGCGCTGTTGCCGGGGACTTAGAAATTAACTATTTGTCCAAGTTGTATTTTTTCTTTTTATTTATTTAAGTTTTGTTTTTATAAGTTTTTTTTTTCTTAACAAATATTTTTTTTCTCTTTTTTTGAATAATTTGATACTCTTATTGATATGGATGATTGGGATAAATCGTGGTTGGTTGATGAATGTCCTGTATGTGATATATGTGGTCGTCAAAATATTTATTACAATGGTTGTCCTAAATCTTATTCCCTTCCCCCGAACCCCTATTATGATTCTTCTGTTATTTGTGATGTTGGTAGGGGAGATGAAGTGCAGAATGCAAAGCAAGAGGCGCGCAATGTGAATTCACTTATGGAATGTACGGACATATTGGACAAAGTTAATTCAAAAATCGCTGAACAAATGTCTGAATGTGTGGAAGAGCAAAAAATAATCACAAAACTGCGAGATGTGCTTGACGCTATTCAATTAGAAACTACTGTCCTAGAGATTGCAGCCAACAAAGAGAAAGCTACGAAGAAGCAGAGATAGTGAGCCAATCTTGGCTACAAGAACAAACTCAACTTCTAAAGTTTCAAGAGTCTATCCGTGATGGTCTGACATACATGACAACCCAACTGATTGAAGGAAGAGTTGAGCTCACACAAGAAATAGATCAATGCGGCTCAGTTATTCATGACTTAGAGGCTCACTTGAACAAAAATATTGAGGCGTCTAAAACCCAATTACCATATGTAATGGATGATGACCAACTAGTGGAGCAAAAAGAGGAATTCCAACCATTAAACTACACATTATTCCTTAATATCGATGTTGATAAAGAGTACAAAAGTGAGAATGTTGTCAATAATGCTGCTTTGGAGTTGAGGAAACTTGAATCTCATTCAAAACATTTTTCTGTAATATCTGAACTAATTGTATAGATGAGGAACAAGGCCCCTACATTCTAATGTTTTTTAGTTCACGTAGACAAAACGACATTTCTCACCTAAGGGCCAAGAAGTGCAAGATGCGACATAAATTACTTGGTTCCTTTATCTTTATACCTCCTCCCCTTGAGAGGAGCAGAAAAATTGATGCAAAGTTAGAGGTAAAATTCATAAGCTCAAAGTGGAAAGAAAAGTGGTGAATTTATTTGTGCCGTGTCGCGACGTTAAATTAGGCGCTTATTGGGAGGCAACCCAATTTATAGTGTAACTTCTTATTTTATTTTATTAGTGTCATTTTTTTTCTTTTGGTTTTATTTTTACAGGTTTTGGAGAAGTCTGAGTATCCAAAATTTGGAGCTAAGGAGCACGTTTGAGCTTAAGTGTGGGGTGCGTACGACCCTTGATGAAAATAAAGAGAACATGCTACTAGTTAGGCCTAAGGGCCTCAGGGAGTTTTTCTAACCCTTGTTTTAAATTTTATTTGATGCTTTGGGGACATAGCATCTTTTTAAGTGTGGGGTGGAGGAATAAATTTCTAGTTTTTATTGTTTTATTGAGTCTTTTATTTTTTTAGGATGGGTTCTTTGACTTTTGTTTTCGATTATTTTCTTGAGGATAGTCCCTTTGAACCGAATGTCTTTTATTTTTTTAGGAATAAATTTTTATTTTTTATTTTTTTGAGAGAAAAGAAAAGACCCTTTTGAGTGGTGTGATACTTTCTATTTAGGTCTAATTTTTTAGTAGTATTTTTTTGTGAATGCTTGATAAAAAAAAAGCAGACTCTTTGATACCTAAGCTCATGGTTGTGACTTTGTATATAATTTATTTTATTTTATAGTTTGTTATGATTCTGTATCTCTTAGAAGTGAAATTGATCCATCTTGATTGATACTTGTGCCATGTGTGATGAGAATTTCTTTATTCCATGTTTTGCATCTTAGTCTAGAACTTGCCTTACATGTTATTGAAGCGAAATAAAAAGTGTTGCTTTGTTTAGAAGATGACAATAGGCTTTCTTTGATTTGTCTGGTAAATTTTAGCCTTTTCAGATATTATGTCACTAGTTAGCCTTTTGAGCCTATAGCCTTTTGTTGGTAGCCATATTTTGCCCTTGACTATTTGTTGAATCCCTAGTTTTTGCACCTTGCTTCCTTGAGCATTATAGCATAGACTTATTCTAATTATCAATTTTGAGAAAAAGAGATGGTTGAGTGAAAATGTAATCAATGATAGTTACAAAGTGCTTAAAAAGCCCTCTTTGAAAGAATGTGATGTAAAAAAAAAAGATGCACAAAAGAAGTTACCTTGATGATGGCCCTGATCCTTTCAAGGATATCGTGCACCTTAATGCATGTAAAATACGTAAGTTGAGGGTGGATATTATGAAGGAAAACTTTTTTAAAAAATGATTGAAACATTCTTGAGATGATGAGAATTACTTGTGAAATAATTGTTGAATAGAGACTGAAAATAAAGAAGAAAATAATGGGTGATAAAGTCTTAAAGTGCAAAGTGCTTAAGGAAGTGTAAGTCACTATTATATAGTTTTCCTACCCATCCCCTAGCCTACATTACAACCTGTTAAGTCCTATTTGATTCTATTCGAGCATGCTTAATTAGTGGAAATGTACATAATGGACAAGCCTATGGTTTTTTGTGCGTACATGTGAATTTTATTTCTGAGTGTGAGTTGTTCTTTGATGCTAAGTTCTTAATTTATATTCAATCTTTTGAATTGAGTGTGTAGACTATTTCTTCTTGTGAGGGCACTTGTTTCATGATGGATAAGTGATTTTATTAACTTTCTTTGATGAAAGTAGGTGAGCAAGCTTAAATTTAATGAGTTCAAAGTCTTTCCTTGAGGTTAGGAGGTTAGAGGTTTGTTGTTTATTTGTATATCTTGCATAATGATTGAGAAATGTACTTGATGTTTTGAAATTAGTATATGGCCTAAGTGTTTGTAGCAATGATTTTTTGAGATGAGTTTTAATGTTTGCTCGAAGACGAACAAAAATTTAAGTGTGGGATGTTGATGTGATGCCAAAATACATATTTTTAATCATTATTTGCCTCACATTTATTATTTATATTTGTCCTTTTTAGCTTGAATTTTATGAATTGTGGTAAATAGTTTATTTTATTTGTAGGAGTAAATTAACGTAAAGTTAAAAAAGTTTGAAGCTAAAACGAATTAAAGATGAAAGATTATAGAAGAAAATCAAACGCACAGCTTAATGGATTAAATTTAATATAATAATATATAATATATAAAGTGCAAAGATTTCAAATTGCAAATTGCTAATGATTCAGGGAATAAAAGTCCTGCCACGTATCACTCAGCGACGGAAGCTACAGCGAAAACTTTTGAGGCGGTTCACGCGGAGAGGGGTTCTTATTCCGCTTGGTTTTGGTTCCCAATTTGTTTTGGACTCAATTATTTTATTTAGGGTTTTCAACATCTATAAATAGTCTAGAGCAATAATTATTGGACAACCAATATAGAGTAAGGAGGAGACACTTTTGAAGAGAAAGTCGTCAATACTTTTTAGGGTTCTTTTCTTCTTCTTGTTTTCTTAGACATTAGTAGCTAAAGCTCTTGTTCTCGGGATGTAGCTACAGATTCAATGTTGATTATTTTAGGTTTTTTGAATTAATTCTTGGTTGTCATTATAAGTTACTTCTATATTCTTGTTTTTGTATTTTATGCTTGATCACCATAAGATAAAATACATTGTCTAATCTTAAGATCGAGAGAGGAAGGATTAGATAGACCAGAAAATATAGAGAGCTCGGTCCACCCATTAGATTGAGGTGATTAGTGTTCAGGAATGATGTCCAGATGAACACCTTGCTTGGTTACGAAATATGATGAAATATAAATGCTCGCCAGTTAGTCTATTTATCCCCGCTCAACGATGTAGTTATATAACTAACTAGGGTAGGCGACGAGAGGCGTATAACCCGGATCATATCATCAACCCTATAAACCAGTAGCTTGACAACTAAAATTAGTTCTAAGCCAAAAATATGATACATGAAATCCAATACATGCTGCAGCCCTGTGATTTTCCAACTATTGTAAGTAATTTTATTATTTTGTTCTTGCATTCTTCTCTTTTGGCTCTCTTAAATAAGTAATTAGATCAGTATAATTTAGTAAAAATAGTTAATTGACAAGTCCTTTGGATTCAATAATCTAGTTCTTTTACTTGCGCGACCGCGTACACTTGCGTGTGCAATTGGGAGCAACATAAACAATCGGTGGTCTGGTGGTGGTGATTTACTGAAAATGAAGTGGTGAAGCTCTAAAAAATATGTATTAAAGTTGTATTAAAATTGTATAAATATAAACGATAGTTATAATACAATTCGAATTTGATATTATACATTACTATAAATTCAATAGTTATTATTCCAGAACAAATATAATACATTTCTAACAATGTAACTAATTTAAAAGTACGGTATTAAATAGTTTAGTGAGGTAATAGATCCTCATGAAAGTTTAGTATCGCAACAACAAATTCGACCAAAGTTGGGGTATTTTTCAGACCCTTATCCCTTATTATTAAGGGTTAAAATTATCAATGAACGATTCATTTAAACTTACACCCTAGTCGTAATATGGTGCTTAGAGCCACAAGTAATTCAAAGCAATTCATGATCAGGCATGACACTATGATTTACGTAAACAATAACTGAGGATAGCTGAATGTGGAAGTTAAAATGAAATAATTGTGTAGTCTGAAATATAAAACTTAATACTCAAGAGTGAGTTTATTTGAAAACAAGGTAAAGCTCATATGTCTATCTCGAAGCCTCTACTAACATTCAGCTCTGTATTCTTTTACTGATTCAGTTAAGATAATTTTTTATTTAATGGAAACAAAATTAGCTAACTCTTGCTTATTAGGCTTTTCTCCTGCTTAGAAATTGTTTGTTTAAAAGGATGAAGTTTTTCATTCAATGCTATTCCCTGTTAAGAAGAAGTTTTTCATTCAATGCTATTCCCTGTTAAGAAGAAGTTTTTCCAAGAATGTATCAAAATGTTTCCATGAAGGCCCTCCAATATCAGTTGCTTCTGCTGCTTTCTTCTTCCACTCCAACGCCTTGCCTTTCAACTCCTTACCTTTTTCACCTTCCAACATATCCTTAATAATTGCTTCAATTTCTTCGCGCTTGACATCTTGATTGACTTCGACACCTATACCCCACTCTGCACAAGCATATCGACAATTTGTTTGTTGCTCAGCAAAGAATGGCCAGCAAATTAGAGGAACCCCTGAACCTATGCTTTCAATCATAGAGTTCCATCCACAATGTGTTAGAAAAAAGCCAACAGATGGATGGGAAAGAACTTGATTTTGTGGGCACCAGCTTGCTAATAATCCCCTGTCTTTAATCTCTTCAAGAAACTCATCAGGCAACACGGCTGAATCCCCCATCACTATGTCGGGCCTAACGATCCACAAGAATGGGTGCTTGCTATTGGCAAGTCCCCACGCAAATTCTTTCAGGTGATGGTCTGATATTAAAGTCATACATCCATAATTCACATAAATTACTGAACTTTGTTCCTGTTTATCTAACCATTCAAGACATTGAAATTCTTCTTTCCATAAACTCGGCCTAAATGAGCTCAATTTGCTTTCTGGGATAGTTTTTTCCATCAATGAAAGTGGACCTGTAACATAAATATTTGGGAATCTAGCCTCAATTGCTTCTAGGACTTCGCGTTCCAATTCAGTGAATGTGTTGATGATCATTGCAGAAGATTTCAAGCTGTTTTGTGCTTCATCGCCTAAATAGTTTAACAGAATATCATCTGGATCAGTAGTCCTGATAAAGCTTGGCAAGTCCTTCAACCTAATGTTGCTCATTCCTGGAATCCCATCGACAATTGTATCCAGTGTACCATCCTCCATGAAACTATCATCTGTTCCACAAATATCTTTTCACATATATATAGTTTCATATCGAAAATATTGAATTCATATGAACTTTTTATCTGTAAGCTCCATCTGCATCGGTTTCAAATTGTTTGTTTGGTTGTGAATTGTCACAGAGTTGAACTAAGTAAATAAGACTTTTAAATCTTATGGTCTTAAACTAAAGACATGTAGAATGTACCAAAATGTTCTTTAATCATGTGGTCTTAAATATGTCTTATGGAAAGTTACAATTAAAGAGAAGAAAAGAAAAGAGCCATTCTTTTTAAACTGACTAAACAGAAAAATAAAACAAACAATTTGAAATGGAGGGAGTATGAGGTTGAGGTCTGAGGACGAACCTTTAAACAGGATAATCCCTCTTCTTCTTAGTTCATCAAATTGAAGGTATCCCATACAACCACAAGCTGAGGCTGTCCAAAATTGGACATCAAGGATGCCAAATTCTTGTGCTGCCTTAATGGCAAAGCTCATCATCCCATCTGATATTATACAAGAAATTGGTGGAATGACCGGTGATGAAATAAGCTTTGATAGTAAATCCCGAAAAGGAGTCGAGCAGTTCTTCCTTATCGAGTCACATAACAAAACAGGATCTTGAGTTGCATCGCGATCTGATGGTGGCAATCCTTCCGGGATAGTTTCAAATTTGAAATCCTGGAAGCTTTTCCCAAAGTCAGGGCCTTGGGATTGGATTAGACGTCTATGGTTATATTCAGTGTTGACAAATGTTACATAGAAACCTCTTGAGTGCAAAATTTTGGCTAATTTCATGAATGGTATTACATGACCTTGTGCAGGAAAAGGTACACACACTGCATGAGGCGTCTTGTCCGTGTTTAGTACAAGGATTTTGTTTCTTTTCACTTGTGGACTAATATTGTCGATTGAGTCCCATTTTATACTCCAACTAGGGGCGTTCTCGGGTAAATATTATCCAAGTTGAAAAATTGAACTAAATCGATTTTATTTGGTTTGATTTTACATTTTTAAAAATTGATAATATTTCATTTAGTTTTGATTTGGTTCAAAAAAAACTTGAACAAATAACCGAACTGATCCAAACCAATAAACTCAAGAGGAGAACAATTATCTTGTTGGTTTCATAAATATAGATGTCATAGAGTGTCATTGTCACTTCCTTGTCTAGGCCAATAGTGATGAATTTTGGAGCTTTATTCATAGTATGTTGAGTGATAAGAGGTTTTGTAATACTAGTCGTTCTAACTAACTGGTGAACGCCCCCAACTCTAACGTTGGCACTGTTTCATTTCATAATGCTCTCAGACTTTTATAATCTTTCTTCATCTTTTGTTTTGCTTCTTATGCCAACAATTTGTATGACTATTCCAACAAATATCTTAAATTTCAGATAGCATAATCACTCAGCAACTATAAGATCTTTCATTTTCAGTATTTAACAATACAAACATATAAAATTCATTTCCAACATTGATTCTACATTCTTGGGAATCTTTGAATTGAGGTATAAATGCTTGAGCACTATAAAAGGGTGATAAGGATATAACGTCTTTATATTACAGGACCAATAATATGCTCCAATTATTTGTCATGTAGGATGCCACGTAGGTCGTGTGTGTCTATTTGTTCAATTTTATACAAGTTTAAGTGTCTACTTGTGCACACCCAAAGTTGAGGACATGAATATGAAATGAGGCCAAGTTAAAGAGCATATATTTATGTATTATGCCAATATTCTTTTGTGGGTTTATGTGGATCTTAGGATATGTGGTTGACTTCATCAGCAAGTGATCATCTAAATATAGCAGCTGCAACACAAATGAATTTTTCTAGAATATGAAAGAAGTCTCAACAATTTTTTTGAACGTTCTGCGCGTTCTTCTCCGTGCCATTTGCTATCCGTAGGTGTCATATATAACTTGTTTTGCGTCTTTCTTTTCGGATCAAATCTATTGGGTATATAAAACAATCAATTCCTTATCACTAGTGTATAACAACAAAAGAAAGAAGTAATATGTGGATCGATTTAACATACAGATTGAGTACTAATTTTTAATTTAAGTTGATGACTTAGGGGAAGTGTTGTTTTTTTTGTGGAGGAGAATTATATTGAAAGTTGAGGATAGGTGGAATTGATTTCCACATAAACATGTAGAGGAATCTTCTTTGATATTTTTGTGCATCTATTACTTAAGTGATCAGTGGTCATGTTACCGGAATCTTCATTGATTTTCAATAATCATATCTATCTTTCTATATTACTAGATAGGCATGTACCTGTGCTTAGCACGGCCCAACACTACGACTTATATTTATATACAACTAGTTATGGAGACGTGCGAAGCACGTGAGTCTTCTGAACACATTATTACGATTTGAGTTATATATGTCAAAATCACATTGTAATGAGTATCACAAACTATTCAAAAAAAAATAAATTAAAATAGATAAACTATCAACCTATTCTAATAACATCTCTATTGTATGTCAAATGATTAGACAATCGATGAATCTACAAGATTTGGACAACACAGCTTGATTGGTTAACTAAAATTAATACCGAGTTAAATTTTTATGATATTAGGTCCAAATATGTGATATATTAATCTGAACAAAAATTAATATACAAAAATGATTAAATGTGTCACGCCCCATATTCAAGGGCGCAACTGGCTCCTAATGCCAGAACTCAGGCTCGAGCCGACCATGCAGAACCATTTGCTACTAGCGCATTGCAGCCACAAATAGTCAAGAAAATAAATACATATATCTCGGCTTAAAATTAAGCCCTCGGCTGGCAAGGCCCCTGTCAACTAATCTATAAAAGAAACAACTACTCCTAGGAAATCATATAAATAAATAGCCAACTAGCACAGAAGTCATGGTTGGGCCGTCGAGGCCACCATGATATCTATACCAAAACTAAAAGCAGGTATATATCAATACAATACATCAAACAGCTCACAAGCTTCCGCAAACCAACAACTTAGACCAGCATGGCCATAACGTAGCTATAAACCCCACACACTAGTCTGCAAGCCTCTAAGAGTAGTAAAGATTGGTGGGACAGGGCCCCAGCCTAACCATGAGAATATATACAACAAAAGGTAACAAACCTCCTAACTCTGGCAGCTCCGGAGGAAAGGGGCTGACCAACCGGATAAAAGTCAATCCTGTTGCTGAGGAGGTCTACTCGGTCGTCTGTCCGGACCTGCATGCATGAATGCAGTGCCCCCAAGGCATTGGGGCATCAGTACAAAATAATGTACAAAGTATGAAAGGCAATAGACTATGATGAGGTATCCTGATATACTGGAATAATCTGATAAATAAATCAAGGATAAGATAACTGTACTGACCTGCTCCTAAATCTAAACTTATCAAAAATAATAAAACCACAACCTAACCAAGTCCCCATAAGCTCGGCAGGTACAAACAGCACACAAAACTACCTACTCAGGCCCCCATAAGCCCGAAAGGTGTCAATCAGCCTATATACCCCTATCGGCAGTCCCCTAGCCCCGCAGGCAGTCACATAGCACTCTTAGGCATCAACATAGCTTATAGACAACTCATAGCCCTCTTAGGCAACAACATAGCCCTGTAGGAAGCACATAGCCTTCTTAGGCGTCAATATATATCCCTATAGGCAACTCATAGCCCTTCTAGGCATCAATATAGCCCCGTAGGCAACTCATAGCCCTTCTAGGCATCAATATAGCCCCGTAAGCAACTCATAGCCCTTTTAGGCATCCATATAGCCCCGTAGGCAGAACATAACCCTTCTAGGCATAGATCACATTCTTGCAGCTAACCACAATAGCCCAAAGGCAACAATAACAATCCAACAGCTAAAAGCGAGCAATTTAGTTATAAGCAACCTATACAAATAGCCTTTAAGTCGTGTCCAACATACGAATGCTACTACTGAATAAGAATCCCGATAAGAGAGGATTATACGCACTCGAGCAGCCAACAATCAACAATAATGGCTACAAGTATAACAACAATAACAACTCAATTACATTGCTCCTAAGCTTTAAGGAAACATGTCATAGGAAGAGAATAACCTTAACATACCTTTTTTGCTAAATTCATGTGGCCTAACGACTTTAACTCATAACTCCCTCGATACTACAACAAGGTAGGACCATAATCAACACACAAAAATAAAAGATACCATGACAATATGATAAAAGATATGTATTTCCATCGCAAATTGATGTTTGCTGCTTATACAAGCTATAGTCAATGAAAGAAGGGTCTTACCTCGATCTTAGGTTCGTAATTCGCCTCAAAACCTTCAAATATATTCAAACCCTTGTTGTCCCAACACTGAAGTGCGATATGCTACGCAATCGATAAAACAAATTATACCACGATGTGAGCCCAACGCGTAGAACAACTTTCGTCAAGGACTTAAGTCAAAAAAATCTATATTTCACTTGATCCTAGAAATGGGTTTCTCTAATTTCTCTGTTTTTTAGCTTTAAAATGGAGAAAAAGGTCGAAGGAGAAGATATATGTAACATTCCACCGACTTAGGGTCCCACATCATGTGCCTGCTTGCGCAGTCCCACGAAAATGCGAATATCTCTCTATTCTGAAGTTGTATGAACGAACGGTTTGTTGCGTTGGAAACTAGACTCGTAGACCTTCGATTTCATAGCTCGCAGTAACCATAACTCTTAATAGATTGGGAGAAAATGTCTGAGACATTTGACTCAAATTTCAGACAAATCTTTAAAAAGGAATTTACGGTAACTTTCGCCAACTCTTATTTTGTCACTTACCTAACTTCAAAACTTGAGATACCACACTTGAACACTTAAAATATCACATAACAAATCATTTTTAATTTATTACTCACCCTCCTTGTCTTTTCACGAAGATATGAGTTAATTTAGACGTTTTGAAAAGTCGGGGTGTTACAAAATGATTCCGATTTGATTGCAAAAGGAAGTTTCTACATACCTTATACTCGATAGTTATCCTCTATTATATCATCCAATGACTTTTAAACTTTTAAAAATATATACAGGCAATGATTCATATAAGGGATATAAACGTTTGATATATATATATATATATATATATATATATAAAATGAATAGAACATGCAAAAGAGAACACTAAAACCCAATTATGTAGTAGGGGAAATAACTAAAACACTTGCATAATATAATTTAGCTACATATATATCAAACATTTATATCCCTTATATGATTTTTTTTTGTACATGATGTATTTAACACCTTGAGTTTTAAGGGAGACATGTATACATCCCAAATTATGTGACAGTCTTGGCTAATCGAGAGTCAATTCGATTAATTTACGAAGTTAAGTTGGATCAAATTAACTCAATATTATAAAATAAAAAATATATATATTCGAAAAATTATACAAAAAGTATTCTAAGTTGTAATTTTTAAAATATTAATTAAATTTTATATAATTTAAATTTCAAGAAATGAAAAATATCACACAAATTGAGACGGAGAAACTAACAATTTTGTATTTGATGTTGTAACACTCTTCTATTCTTCGTACCAAATTATTGCTAAAGCTCTTGTGAATCTTCTTCTACAATCAAATAGGTTTTACAATTGTAATAAGAAGAAAACATGAATAATGATGAAATATGAAAAAACTAACGAAAATTATAAACCCAATATACATAAAATATGAGCTGTAGAGGAAAAATTCATTTATAAACTAATAGAGAAATAGTAACAGTTACTGGAAACTTTCACACTTCTTCCATAAAGTTTGTAACAATTGATTGTGGGGTCAGTTTTGTTTTGTTAGAAACTTTTAGTATTCTTCACTAAGGTGCTATTAAAATATATTTTTAACCGATGCAGTTCTTAAGTTGCAAGTCTTTTTGGGCATTTATACAAATAAGATAAAACAAAATAATAGGAAGAA
>JAJONQ010036091.1:0-16070 GCA_036250385.1 Solanum microdontum
AAGTAGCATTGATAGAACTCTAATTAATGATGAATGGGTAGTCAAAATGCCACCATTACAAGTGATGGTGATGGAGCCTCTACTCTTAGATCACTCCCCTCTGAGTATAGTAGTGGAGACACAAAGAGATATTAGGAAGAAGCTATTTATATTCTATAACTATTTAGCTCATCTCCTTGATTTGCAAACCAAAATACAATTAAGTTGGCAGAGACAAAATAGAGGAATGAAAGGGGTGTGGCAAAATTTGAAGTCTGTAAGGAGAGAAATACAACATCTAAATCAAAAGTAATATGTGGCGTCACAGTCAAGGTCTAACAGTTCAGAAGAGATCTTCTAGCTAAATAGATTCAAATGAGAAATACCTCTATCCCTCAGCATATGATTGATGAAGAGAAGTATATAAGGGCACAACTAACCAAATGGAGCTTGATTGAAGAAGCAATATACAAGCAGAAGTATCGAATGCATTGGCTCAAATTAGGTGACTCAAATACTACATATTTTTTTACTAGTATGAAAGGTAGGAAAGCTCATAATCAAATCACTATGCTCACCAAGGAAGATATCTAGTACAATCATCAGGGATCCAGATGTCATTACTAAAGAAGTTGTGAGTTTATATAGGGGGCTATTAGGACAAATAACTTCACCCATGCTAACTATTCAACTAGCAGCAATGAGAGATGGACCTATGCTTACCAAATCACAATAATTTTCACTTATACAGTCTTTTACTGTTGATGATGTCCTAATAACATATAAAAGGAATTAATGATAACAAAGCACCATGAGGAGATTGTTTCAATGCATTTTTTTAACAAGCATGGTCAACAACAGGAGATGAGGTAACTATTGTTGTGTTACAATTTTTTCATACTTTGGCCCTATAATCAGGACTTCTGTAACACTAATTCCAAAAGTACAACACCCTAGCTCCATCAGAGAATATAAACCTATTTCCTATTGTACCACCATATACAAGATAATATCTAAAATGCTTACACATAGATTACAAGTTGTAATGAGTTATCTTATGGATCCTAGTCAGGCTGCTTTTGTACCTGGAAGAATGTTGAATGATAATATGATACTAAGCCAAGAGCTAGTTAAAAGGTATGTAAGGAAAGGGATTTCACCTAGATGCATATTTAAAATTGATATGAAAGAAGGCTTCTGACTCTTTGGAATGACATTACCTTGAAGTGGTACTAGCTGGTATGTGAATCCTTATAAAGTTTATAACATGGATCATGAGTTGTGTTAAGACAGTCTCCTATTTTATAATGATAAATGGGTGTCCCAGCAGGACATTCTAGGAAAAAAAAGGGGTGAGACAAGGGGATCCTTTATCCCCCTATCTTTTTGTCCTGGCCGTGGAGTATTTCACTAGACTACTGAAATTACTGAGGGTTGAAAGCAAATTCAAGTTCCATCTGAGATGCCATAAGCAATAGATCATACAACTGAGTTTTGTTAATGAACTCTTTTTGTTCAGTAGAGGAGATGTCCAATCAACTGTCCTTCTATATGAATGTTTTTAGCAGTTCTCTAAAGTATCAGGTTTAATAGCAAATCAAGCAAAAATTTGTGTGTATTTTGGTGTAGTGTCAGAACAAACTCATCAGCAGATACTACAACATACAAGTTTCACAAAAGGCTCTTTACCTTTCAGGTATCTTGGAGTCCTTTGAGCTCCAAAAAAAAGTCAGTAAATCAATGCCAACCACTACAAGATACGATGTTGGGGAGGATCAACATATGTACAGTGAAGCTCCTATATTATGAAAGGAGGCTCCAGTTGGTACTGAGTGTACTAACATCCATTCAAGCATTTTGGACACAAATATTTCTCCTTCCAAAAAAGGTGTTGCATCAGGTAGAAACTATATGCAAAAGATTTCTCTGGAATAGTGATACTTAAGCTAAAGGGAAAGATCTTGTAGCATGGAAAACAATTTGCTACTGAAAGGTTGTTGGTGGCCTGAATATTATAGATGTGTATATGTGGAACAAAACAACAATACTCAAACATTTGTGGAACTTATCTAAGAAAAAGGATAAGCTATGGATTGCCTGGGTCCATACTTACTACATTAAAAATAGGAAACCATGGGAAAAACAAGCTAAACAAGCATCTTGGATTGTGAGGAAAATTCTCCGAGTAGGTCATTGGATCTCAGAAGCTGGCTTACAAGTGACAGAGTTCATGGAGGCACAAACATTTACCATTAAGGATATGTACAAAAAGCTTGGAGGGGAATTCAACAAGGTGCCATGGAGACGTATGATATGCAATAATCAAGGCAGTCCTAAATGGACATTCATTCTATACTTGGCTATACAAAGGAGACTGTATACCAAAGACAAGCTAGAAAAATGGGGGGTACACACGGATTCAGTTTGCTCACTGTCCAATGAAGAACCTGAAACACACCAACACCTTTTTTTTCACTTGTATTGTGGCAAATGTAATCTGGCAAAAATTACTTCAATGGCTATCCATCAACAAGAGTAGTGTAGGGTAGAATGAAGAGACAGAATGGGCTATAATGCATAGTGATAGGAAAACAATAAAAGTTGAAGTGTATAGAATGACACTAGCAGTAGTTATTAATTACACTAGCAAGAGAGGAATTATAGAATTTTTCAGAAAAAGGGAGAGAAACACTGAGGGGATTACGAAGCAGATCATCCAGGAAATTCATTGTAGAAGCTGTATGACTCCTAGACTGGTTAGTGCAATGCATAGACTAGATTTTTATACTTAGTAAAACTAAAAGCATAGAGGCTAGACAAGCCAAGGGCGATGAGCTTTGAGACTTGGGATTACGACCATGTCTCAAATTTGTACACATTGAAGTATCTGGCAATACAATTTACAGTTACCAAAAAAAGTTAGTTTTTGACTTCTGAAATTGTTTGGAAAATATAAAAATAACTTAAAATAAGTTAGAAGTGTTTGTCAAGGTTATAAATAAATTAAAATAAATTTAAAATGACTTAAAATAAGTTGGTAAAAAGGTCTGAAATATATCCGAACTTTGCCCGAAATTGTTGTAACAATACCAAACTTTGGAAATGACCTTTTACCCCCCTACACTATTCAATAGTGTATTTTAAAGGTATATGTGCCCACGTGGACATCATAAATATTGCATCATTATAAATAGTAACGTGTCCACGTGGGCACATATATACCTTTAAAATACACTATTAAATAGTGCAGGGGGTAAAAGGTTTTCCATAATCGTAACAACAATTTTGGTCAAAGTTGGAGTATTTTTTAGACCTTTTTCCCAAATAAGTTAAAAACCAAAAATAGCCCTCCCCCTACTTTTTATTTTTTGACTTAACAGTCATTTAAGTTTAACTTTTTTATTTTTAACTTAAAAGCTACTTTTTTAAGCCAATCCAAACGGGCTCTGAACCCTTCACTTGTATCAAGAGGTTTCAATACATTTATATATATTTATTAAACTAAAATTTCACATCTATATACAACGTAAATTTCCAGCGAATGAGTGTCGCTTGACACCCCTTGGTCAAGGGTGGGTCCTCCCCAGCTTATAATGACCCCAAGTCATTTATAACTTATTGGAAATGACAGTTCAATCACCTGGTCATTTATTTGGATTCTGTGCAAGTTTTGTAATTTGGAGCTTCTAAAACTTGAACGGTTGAATTCGATCAAAAGTTTAGGAAGATATCCTCAAAATGCAATTATGATGATTTTGTTAGCTTTGAAACGCCAAGTTTGGTTTATAAAGACCTTTCGTATGAATCTCGAGGCTTCTGGGCTAGTCCCGATCCCCCTTAGAGAAATTGAGTTAAAATGGGGATTGTGTTTAGGACCCATTTTTTATCGAGATTACCTCGATTAGAAGTTTTGATGACTCCGTTCAGTCTAGAATATCAAATTTGATGGGATAACATATCTCATTTGCACACACAGGGTTTCGAACGAATCCCCATCACCCTATCGAGGATTTTGGTATTGGCAAAAATCAATTGATATCCATCAGCTGGTGCAGGCCAATTTGCCATTCGTGTTTGCGGAGGCCAGGAGATTTGGTCTTTGCAATGGTGGGGCCTCAACTGCATTCACGAAGGCCTGGAGTTTTGCCTTTTGCATTTGCAAAGGCCTAGCTGAGTGGACCTCCGCGATCGTGGGTACCATTGTCGTGTTAGCGACATTTATTCAGACTATCTTTTATTTAAATGAAAATAAGATTAGTCGCAAACAACTTAAGGGAAGAAACTTCATTCTTCAATTTCTTGAGTTGTGAGTGTCCAAACTAGGTGATTTCTAGTCATGTGCATCCGCAAAGATGTAGCTACGCGTTAGAGTGTTTAAGAAGTGTAGGGGATTGCTTATTTAAGGTAAATTACACCGCAAAGGAGTTGCCTTGCCTCTTTTTTTTTTCTTGCTTTAATGGTGATTTTATGCATATCCTTGATTTGTTATGTTACGAGCCATGAATTGCGTCCCGTTTTGGGATACAAGTTTAGGGAGCTTAAATGGACATTTTGGTAGAGTTAATTCTGGGATTCTCGATGTGGGTCCCACGCTTCTATTTTTTACTCAATTTTGGGTCTGTCTCGAAATGTTGCGATTTTGGTGTCTAAACAATCATCTTGATGTTGTGATTCTATTTTTGATACCATGGGCGCGTTCAGAAGGTAAATGCTCTAGAATTCTAATTTGGAGCGCGTAGTCAACTTTGAGGTAGGCTATGGATTTTCGTCCTTTAGATTGAGCCTAAGAATGTAATGCATGTTGATTTGCGTGAATTTGGTTGGATAGTTAGTTGATCATTTTTAGTTAGCTAGAAATCATGTTTTAGGCTTATTTCGGGTATTTCAGGAATGTTGGCAAGTTTTTTTATTTTGTTTCGATCATCCTTACCTTGTGGCATATATTATAGTTGTTTATGGTTGTTGTTGGAAGCATGTTTGACCTTAGTCTAGGAGTAGACTAGTGTTTTCCTTTAACTTGCTGGTTTTGGAGTGAATAGGCCTTAATTTTCCTTTGAAATTGCTTCGGATGACTTAGCTCCCTATAGAGTGATGTAGCAGACTTGGGTTTGATAGAATGATCCTTAATTTTACGGTAAATCATCTTTGATGACCTTCTATCAATAACTTCCTACTTATATGGCCATGTGGTTTACGATTGAGATATCGAACTTTGTTAGGTGGCTAGGGATTTGGATTTGGTTCGCGCTTGGAGTATTGTATTGACTATTTGGGAGTGGATGTCATTTTACAGTGGCACTATGATGATGATTTGACATGAGATCCTTCACATCAGCTTTTATGGTCGCAGATTCAAGGTCTAGTCGCATTGCTCTATCATTAGTCGCAATGATTTGGTCATATTGCTTTATTATTGCTCGCAGATTCAAGGTATGGTTATATGATTTCCATCTGCAGTCTGTGATTTGGGCTCATTATACTCCACAAAGTTGATATCTATCGTCTTGGCTCTATTGGTTAGTTTGGGAGGCCTATTTGCGGTTTGAGGCTAGGTTACACAGTCTCTAGCTCTGGATTTACCGAGTTCCATTATCAATTGTTATAGTTATTTTGTGTACTTATCGGGCTTATGAGGTTTGTTCAGGTTTTTATTTTAACTTGCGCAGGAGTGTATCTTCTGGCTTATGGGGTCCAATTAGGTTTTAGTTAGCTATTTTACTTGTTTCATTTCAGTTCTTTTCTACACTCGTTGCATTTATGTTAGATTTCTTCTCTTTGGCCTCTATTGTGTTTAATTCTCACCTTTCATATTGTCTTTACTTTTCTTGCTCAGTCGGCCTTTGATGCCTACTAGAAGCCTATTGTGTTGGTGTTCGTGCTATACTTTGCATCTATTTCGTGATGCATGCTCGAACACCACCAATTAGCATTGATTTTGAGCTAGTTGCTGCGAGATTTGGAGACGAGGGTTAGCTTATGGTATCTTGGATCATAGTTGTCCCATTCTATATAGTTTGGCTAGTCTTTTGAATTTTGAGACAAATCAGTATATGTTTGGTCCACTTTTGGGAGTTATACTCGTTTTGTAGTATCTCTATACTTGTGACTTCAAGGTTCTAGGAGAGATCTTTTATTTTATGTATATATGTTGCTTGCGCCTTATTCTCCAATTATTTCTGTCAAATGAATTATCCTTTCTTCGTTTCTACCCTCATACCCGTTACTTGTCATTGTGGGTTATGAGTTGGCTTACCTACTGGTGAATTACAGTAGGTGCTATCATTGATGAGTCCACGATTTGGACTCATTTAGGGCTTTATTTGGATAGGTTTAGTGCCCTCAAATGCTTATTTTGTGCCAATAACTGATGTAAAATACTTGTTTTCCAGGTATTTGGATTGAGGAACAAAGCATGGACACTAATGGGCAAAAAGGAACAAGGTAGCTAAAAGAATGAAGAAAAGAAGGCATGTTGATCGCCTAATCCATTGGGCGAGTCGCCGAGTGTTTATTACCTCACCTAAAGTTCCAGTTTGCCATGCCTTAAAGGAGAAAATCAAGTCGGCGAGAGAAAGGAGCAGTCGACGTGTCGCTGAACGATTCCGCGATGCAGTGTTGGATCGCCCAAAGTTACAGAACTTAAGGATGTTGGAGGCTAAAGCAAAAATGCGATGGAACTGACCAAAGGGCGGATTGCCGAGTTGATCGGCGATCCCGACTTACTGCGCCGAATGGCCCTTCGCAACAGATTTTTGGCGACTATAAATACATTTTCAAACATTATGTTTAATATCAAAATATTATTCTGAACATTCATTAGAGTAATTTTTGAGTTTGAACTAAGAGTATTGAGACAATATTTTCCTTAGCTTTGAAGAATTGAAGTTTTTCATTTTTGAGAAATTAGAAGTGGGTCTTTGAGATTCTTCAACTTGGACCTTTGTAAAGACGAAATTAATCATACCCAGTTAATGGAAACACAATTTGGTAATGATTTCTATCTTTTTATGATGTCTAGCTAAAACCCCAATTCTTGGGGTGTGATTATGGGTTGATTTAGCTTATAGGTATTGCTAATTGATAGTTTAAATATTGTTTAGAAGTGATTTCAATCAGTAATTGTGGTTTAATTTAAAAGGTTGTAGTTACAAATGCAATTCTACCTTCGTTTTTTTGGCTTACTCGAGAGAGAGGTTTTAAAACCAAGATTATTGAATTGATGGTCTGTGGGTATTGGGTTGTCATGGGTTCAGCTCGAAAAAGTAAATCCTAAATCCTTTTCCACACATTCATCTCGAGAGAGTGAATCCTAAATCATTTTCCACACATTCAGCTCGAGAGAGTGAATGAACTAAAGCGTATGTTGTTCTTAAATGCTGCTTGTTGGTGTTCGAGAGAAACCAACTTGATTCGGGGTAAATTGTTTGAGAGAAAGTTTATCCCCACTAAAGTCTAGCTTATTCACTGATTTACAACTATTTACTAACAATTGCAATTACCCATTTGTCTACCTTAGCCTATAATCCAATCACATCCCAAGAACCTGTCTCATTACTTGTTATTTCGTGTTATTTGCTGTTGTTGTAGCTGATAGTTAAAACCAAAACCCCCTATATTTGACACTTGTTTCACCTTTAATTTGAAGTATGCTTTTATTCGTAAATGTCTTGTCATATGATTGACTTGAACATATTCGTACTTTGCTCTTGATTCTCAAACACGTACCACTCTTTGTGGGATTCGACCCCAACTCATTTAGTTGGGTTATATTACTGACTAACGATCGCTGACACTTAGTATTGGATGAAGTGTCCTGATACGTGAAATTAAAATGGCTCCGCTGCCGGGGAGTGGTGTTCGTTGAGAATCTTTAGTTAAGATGAATTTTGTTCTTGTTTGTCATAGTTGAACTTACTTAATTTTAGTTTTGTTTTGCTTGTTTTTGTTGTGAAACAGGAAGTATGAGTGTGAACGAAAGCAATGGTAGCCAAGTAGGCCACCAAGATGACATCAGAAACCTCAACGATGTCAACGAGCCTAATTCTAACGACCCACATCTTATGGGTGAAATTGGTGCCCTTTGCTTGCCTTTGATCGAAGGGAACGCGGTGTTCCATATCACAAGTACTATGTTGCAGCTCTTGCAATTGAAGGGTCTGTTCGGTGGTTTGGCTTATGAGGATCCCCATGAGCATATTAGAAACTTCGTGGATGTTTGTGGGCCGTTCTCCTTCAAGAACATATCCCAAAAGTCGGTTCGATTGAGATTGTTTCGGTTCTCTTTGATGGGAGAAACATGTAAGTGGCTGGCTGAATTGCCACGTGAATCAATCACTTCGTGGGAGGAGTTGGTCACCACATTTCAAGTGTAATTTTTCCCTCATTTGAAGATGATGACTCTTTCACACAACATTCAGAGCTTCAAGCATTAGGAGGGCGAGCCAATTCATGAAACTTGGCTGCGATTCAAGAAGTTGGTGCTCCAATGCCCAACTCATGGCTTGCCTGACAACGTGTTGATGCAATATTTTTACCAAAGTCTTGATTCGGTAAAGAAGGGTGTTGCTGACCAACTTTCTCCTAGAGGTTTGATGCAGCAACCTTATGTGATAGCAACTCAGCTCTTAGATGGCATGACCATAATCAATCGGGCTTGGTACACCCATGAAGATTAGGTTTCCCCACTCACTTTTAAATTGACCAAGGAGAAGATGGAAAAAGACCATGAGAGGGACCAAAACATGGCCAAGATCATGACACAATGTCATGGGAGCTGGTGCTCGAAGTGTCAATGCCATGGGTGTTGGGTGTGTGAATCCCGAAGAAGCCAAGTTCAAAGCATTGTATAATAAAGAGGTGAATTTCCTAGCCAACCAAGGTGGTTGTTACCATTCAAACTACCCGAGGCAGGGTGGTAACCAAGGTTAGAATAGGGATGAAGGTTGGAAAGATCGTGATCGAGAGTAGAGGGATCAAAATCCCAATTGGAAGGATAGGGAGAAGGATAGGTATGTGCCTCCCCACGAACGTCAAAAGCCAAAGGATTCGGAAGGTGGCCGGTCTGAGGATGTGCTTTCTCGTATCCTCAATAAAGTTGAGGGGTCAGATAAGATTTTGAAAGAAATGAAAGAAGATGTGTCGACCCCGTAGCCAGACTGTTACCTCTCATTCCGTCTCGATCAAGCAGTTGGAGACCCAAATTGGTCATGTCTCTCCTTATCTAAACCCGAAACAACAAGGAGGTTTGCCTAGTGATAATTTGGCCAACCCCAAGAATGAGGTTTAAGTGTGGACTTGCGTCGTGCCGCGACTTAACTAAGGCGCTGCTTGGGAGGCAGCCCAAGTTTTGTTTGCTTTATTTTTAAGTTTGAAATAATGGTGTGTTCATTATACAGGTCAAAGTGTGGAAGGTATTTGAAAAGTGCAGGTTGGCGAGCCAAAAGTCCAGTCGGCGACTCACCGAAGTGGTCTGCGAGCCCACCTTGGACCGCCGTTGGACTCAAGACATGTTTAAATTGGAGTCTGTAAAACTCAGCGAGCCTAGGAGAATATTGGTGAATCGCCGACCAGGTCGGCGATCACAACTTTATTCGTCGTTTAGACCTCCACAATAACTGGAGGTCCTATAAAAATCGGTGAGGTAAGTGCCCATTCAGCATGTCGCCGAGCAAGAATAATGTCGCCGAATGGGCGAGAACTGGACGGTTTTTAAAGCCAAAGGTTCAAAAGTTAAAACTATTTCACTTTCTCTCATTTTTGAACTTCCCAAACTCACACCCGCACAATATTTTCTATATTCCCTGCATTTTTATCGTATTTTAGTCATCGAATTTATGGTCGGAGTTGGATTACTTTGCCGCCTATCATTTCAAAATATTTATTCAGCATCTAAGGTTGGTTTTCCGAGCCTCGAATTCATTTTTAGTAATTTTTACTCATTTGCAATTGATTTTGTCTTAGTGATGTGTGTTGGGTTTCTGTGATCGTAATGATATTTATGTGTGCCTGTGTTAATTTGAATATCATGCCTGTAATGCTTATATTATTGAATTCTCAAGTTTTTCATGCTTTAAAATTGATTAAAATGGTGGGGTTGTGCCTGCATGTTGTTGGGTCTAGTCGGGTGAAGTCTAACTAACCCGCATTTGTGCCAATGACGTAATTTGCCCAATGATAGAGCGGTTGACATCATTCTTAAGGGAAAAAGTCATCAAATGGACAAATTTGGCTAAACCGGGAGAAGTCTGAGTATCCCGGGGGCATGGGTGTAGTGGGTCTTAGCTTAATGTAAGAATGCATGTTTTGATTTTGTTTTCGGGGGCTGCGGGGTTGAATTTGGGAAGTTGGGTTGAAAGTAGGCACGTTGGGTCGTTTGGCGAGCTGGGTCGAGCTCGCCGAACCACTCGGCGGTTCGCCGAGATTCCCCTAATCACCTATAATTTCATGCTTCATCTTGAAATAGGTTCTATAACTTTCGGCGAGAAGGTTTAGTTTGCCAAGTGCACTCGGCGACTCACCAAGGTCTTCATTGATCGCCTTTTGTCCGCGCCCCTAATCCTTAACTGCACGGTAGCTTTCAATGGGTTGATCTTTGCTCGCCGAATGCTGTCGGCGATTCGCCGAAAGGCCCTTCACATCGCCGACATGCCATTTGTCTGAGAATTTTTTGAGCCAATCCTTTCGGCGAGCCCGATCTAGCTCGCCAAAGAAATTCGGCGAGTTTGTCTGCAACTACTTTTTTGTGCTTTTGCTTGCATTGTTTCTAACAAGTTTTGATATTTTTGCAGACATGGCTAGACCAAAGGTTTCTAGTAGTGACATGACGCCCCGCAAGAGGGCCAAAGGGATAAAAATCAATGAGGATGCAGCTGCATCCAGGGCAAAGGCCACCAAACTTCCCACAACTGGTGGGAAAGGAAAGAGCAAAGGGAAGGCACCTGTGTCACCGGAGGCCAGCTCCGATAGTGACAGTATCGACGCTACTCACCTCACTACTTCTGAGAGTGAGGGTGAGAACCATGAGAATCAGGGTGCAATTTCTGCACTTGAGGAGGATGAGTCACTAGCAGCACAGAGGGCAGAGCTGCGATCCAAAAGGATGAATGATCCGCCTAGGATCAGGACTCATCAGGACACCACTACTCCTTCTCCCGCCCCAGCACAAGTTGTGGTCTTAGTACCACCAGTACAGGGTCCTCCTCCCAAGTCTATGAATCGACTGAAGACCGAGGGGCTGAGGACCATTATCGAAGAAAAGAGGTTGTCCACTGATGGGGTTATTGACAGGTACCCGAAGATAATGAGTTGCCTAAAGTGACAGAAGTTCCAGTCGTTCACTCGACCCCGAGGTCCCTACATTTCTATTTGGATCCGAGAGTTCTACACTGCCTACGGAGCACTGGTACCACAAGGGAAGAAGCCGACAACAAAATTCAAGTCGGTTGACTACGTGGTTGTCAGGGGAAAGAGGGTTCAGTGTGCTTTTGTTGCAATCAATACCGTCTTAGAATGCACTACGAGACTTAAGGATGACTATCAATACAAGATCAGGACAAAAATGCTGGAGAGCATAAAGAAGTGGTTGGCTCCGCTGATATCAGATGGCACTCCCAAGTGGTTAGAGGTCAGAGCAACTATTGAAAAGAAGGACCTAAATGTGGCAGCAAGGTATTGGTTTGGCTTCATCAGCAGCACGATCATACCTTCAAAACGAGTCTATTCTCCACCACGCCAAATCAGCATGTCTAGGCTGCATCATTGTAGGGACAAGGCTGAACTTGGGGATGATCATTGCAAAGTAGATGCTCATACAGGCCAAGCAGCGCTAGACTTCCCTCCCCTTTACGGTGTTGATCACCGAACTATGCAGACGGGCTTGGGTTCCTAGAGATGAGAAGAGATGTGGAAGTGATTCCCATATCTTTTACTGATATCCGAAGAATCGAGGTGGTATATTTAAAATATGAGGCAGAGAAGAAGAAGGCAGCCCCAATGGACTCTTCCCCGGTTGTGGACACATACATATTTCTTGTAGAGGCACATTTTCCTACTCTGGCCCGTGGGCCTTCAGGTACATCCAGTGATGTTCCTTTTGATACCCCTAGTTTTCCTGTTGCTACATTGCCTCCCAGATCTTCTGTTGTTGTTTCCCGACCCCCGCTCACTCAGGCTGCATTACTCTGGATTGGGCAGCTAGCCCATTCTGCCGATCGTCATGCTGCCATACTGGAGGCCTCCATTCAGGGAATGATTCAGACAGACTTTGTTGAAGCTGTGACACTCTTGAGCGCTGCCATTGATGCCCTTGCGGCTAGGATAGCGGTGTGTGAGCTTGACCAAGGGGCCATTGAGGAGGTGACGGCTCTAAAGGCCGACATTGCTATACTGAGGAGAGATGTGGACCAGCTAAAGTCCATCGATATGTACATGATTTTTGGGATGGTGGAGATCCCAGATATGCCTTTGGCTACCACTGTAGATGAGGTTAGAGTTGAGGAGACAACTGATCCTGAGTCTGAGGCAGAGAAAGATGAGGAGATGCTTGGGGTTGCTGAGGAGGTTTCTTACGAGGGCCTTTAAGAGACTGTGGAGGCCATGATCGATGCAGCTGTGCAGACCTCTTTGGCAGATATGCATTTGGCTAACCCTAGTGGAGCTGGTGATACTGTGGATGCGACTCCGGGTATTGATGCCCAGGTTCAGAGTGGTACATCGGACACTAATTCCCCGACAAACGAAGTGACTTTTTTGATAGGATCCCTCTTTACCTCCCTCTCTATCTTATTTTTATTGACTTTTGGATACTTTATTGCTTGCATTTGAGGACAAATAACTTTTATTTTGTGGTGGGGTAAGGCCCACCTTTTGTGACTATTGTTCTGTTTATATATTTGGGTTTTTGAGCTATAAATTGTGTTTAGCACTGTTTTTGTGGAAGTTTGAGCTTGTGGCTCCTTGCTTTAATTGTAAATGATTTTTGGACCGTTCCGAAAAATGTGCCACCTCTTATTTGTGTTTGAATGTGGTTGTTCTGTTACAAATTTGAGTATCAGTCTTGATCAATACCGATGACTTGAGTAGTGCTTATAATCAAACAAAAATGAATGTGCGGCTACGATGAGACCAAATGAAGTTGCATAGGTAATATGTGGACTTTTTCATCTCGTTGTGACTAGGCAATTATCAAATTGAGTCTCTTGTGATGAATATTGCACACTATCGAGAGTGTGGAGTTTTGTTTGACATTAGTGTCAATGTCTTGTGTGTAATGAGCTTACCGTGAACCATGTGTGATGACACCTAGAATTTGTCTTGTTGGTCCGGTTGACTAAGTGATACAATCTCTTGAAATGAACTTAGGCAACTTTAAAGAGTGTGAAACAATTTGACATTATACCTTTTTTGTTGCCAACCTTGTGAGTGTGTGATCCTTCCTTGAACACCCTTTGAACCTTACCTTTTTCTTGGAAGAAACTTGATGCAAATTGTGACCTTTCTTTATCCCTTCACCCTTAATCCTCATGATTTGTGGTTTGTTTGAATAGTCAACTTAGGCCAAAAGCCTAAGTTGGGGGTATGGTGAAAAGAGAAGGTAAATCAAGAAATGCAAAGAAGTCCCCTTTGACCCATAGTTTTGAGAAGGATGGAGCCCCTCCATACAAAAAAAAATAAATAGAAAAAGAAGAAAAAAATGAAAAAGAAAAAGAAAAAAAAAGTTGTGGAATAAAGTTGTGAAAATGCAAAAAGAAATGGGGTGTCCAACAGTCCATGGAAAGTGAATAATGGGTGACTTTTGAGCATGAGTGAAAAATGATGAAGAAAAGGGAAGAAAGAATTGTTCATACCACATTTCATGAGGATTATAGCCATTGAGACTAACTGACCATACCTTTGCACTCATCCCCGTCACAAGCCTTGTAAAGACCTTTTTGATCTTGAGTGAGCTGAAACAAGTGTTGATTGGAAAATACGGGCAAACCTATGGGTGGAATCATGCATTGTGTTTATCTTTGTGAGTGTGAGTGTTGATTTTGATTCCGGAGATATTAATTGTTGAATCATTGTGTGTGAATACGGAATCATTCTTTGTGTGAGGGCATTTGTGTACCTTTGTTGAGTTTGAACTTGCATTTGAAGCAAGCATTGTGAGCTTGAGAATCTTTGGTAATGGTGAGTGACAACTTGAATCTTTGAGTGCAAAATTGATCCTTGCATGAGTAAGTTGAGTCTTTTTGTGTGCATTCATGATTGAGTCTTGTGTAGCACTGTTTGAGACATCCTTTTTGAACTGCTAAACTTGAGTTTTACTTGAGGACAAGCAAAAGTTTAAGTTGGGGTGTAGATGAGTCCACAATTTGGACTCATTTAGGGCTTTATTTGGATAGGTTAAGTGTCCTCAAATGCTTATTTTGTGCCAATAACTGATGTAACATCCTTGTTTTTCAGGTATTTGGATTGAGGAACAAAGTATGGACACTAATGGGCAAAAAGGAACAAGGCAGCTGAAAGAACGAAGAAAAGAAGGCATGTTGATCGCCTAATCCATTGGGTGAGTCACCGAGTGGTTATTACCACGCCTAAAGTTCCAGTGTGCCATGCCCAGAAGGAGAAAATCAAGTCGGCGAGAGAAATGAGCAGTCGGCGTGTCACCGAACGGTTCTGCGATGCTATGTTAGATCGTCCAAAGTTACAAAACTTAAGGATGCTAAAGGCTAAAGCGAAAAGGCGATGAAACTGACCAAAAGGCGGATCGCCAAGTTGATTGGCGATCCCGACTTACTGTGCCGAATGGACCTTTGCAGCAGATTTTTGGCGACTATAAATACATTTTCAAACAATATATGTAATATCAAAATTTTATTCTAAACATTCATTAGAGTAATTTTTGAGTTTGAACTGAGAGTATTGAGACAATATTTTCCTTAGCTTTGAAGAATTAAAGTTTTTCATTTTTGAGAAATTGGAAGTGGGTCTTTGAGATTCTTCAACTTATACCTTTGTAAAGAAAATTAATCTTACCCAGTTGATGGAAACACAATTTGGTAATGATTTCTATCTTTTTATGATGTCTAGCTAAAACCCCAATTCTTGGGGTGTGATTATGTGATTATGGGTTGATTTAGCTTATGGGTATTGCTAATTGATAGTTTAAATGTTGTTTAAAAGTGATTTCAATCAGTAATTGTAGTTTAATTTAAAGGGTTGTAGTTGCAAATGCAATTCTACCTTCGTGTTTTTGGCTTGCTCGAGAGAGAGGTTTTAAAACCAAGATTACTGAATTGATGGTCTGTGGGTATTGGGTTGTCATGGGATCAACTCGAGAGAGTGAATCCTATATCTTTTTCCACACATTCAGCTCGAAAGAGTGAATGGACTAAAGTGTAGGCTATTCTAAATTGCTGATTGTTGGTGTTCGAGAGAAACCAACTTGATTCAGGGTAAATTGTTCGAGAGAAAGTTTATCCCCACTAAAGTCTAGCTTATTCACTGATTTACAGCTATTTATTAACAATTACAATTACCCATTTGTCTACCTTAGCCTATAATCCAATCACATCCCAAGAACCCGTCTCATTACTTATTAATTTGTGTTATTTGTTGTTGTTGTAGCTGATAGTTAAAACCAAAACCCCCCATATTTGACACTTGTGTCACCTTTAATTTGAAGTATGCTTTTATTCGTAAATGACTTTACATATGATTGACTTGGACATATTCGTACTTTGCTTTTGATTCTCAAACACGTTCCACTCCCTGTGGGATTTGACCCCAACTCATTTTGTTGGGTTATATTACTGACTAACAATCGTTGGCACTTAGTATTTGATGAAGTGTCCTGATATGTGAAATCAATCATGACCTATGCAATCGGGTCGTTACAAGTTGGTATCAAAGCCCCATGTTCATCGGTCATACTTGTACATAGTTAATGTCGAGTAGAAATGTCACGACCCAAGCCTAGGGCCTAGACGTGACATGGCGAATGAGGAACCCGAAGGAACCCCAAACAAGCCTTTCAAACTTGTCATCACACTTCATCGGTCGCGGAAGTACATTCAACATTAATTAACGGGAAATAGGGACTAAGGGCA
>JAJONQ010036092.1:0-14757 GCA_036250385.1 Solanum microdontum
AAAATATAAAAATAAAAATAAATTAAAACAGATAAAATACGAAATATAAATAGAAGAAGTTGAGGAGAAGGGCAAACCGGTCAATTGACCGGCCGACCCTAAGCTCCTCAACATTCGCTACGAAATATAAATAGAAGAAGTTGAGGAGAAGGGCAATCGGTCAATTGACCGACTGACCCTAAGCTCCTCAACATTCAATTCTATAATATAGTTATGAGTTTTAAGTATTTTAAGTTGTTAATTATTGTGATTTATAGAACTCTTAATGTGATTTTCAAATAATATATGGTACTCTCTCCGTCCTAATTATGCAGTACATGTGAAATTTTGGGAGGTAATCAAATTTATAATAATTTAAGTTAATTTTTAGCACTATTTTTATAAATACATAATATATAAAAAAGAAAATATAAAAATAAAAATAAATTAAAACAGATAAAATACGAAATATAAATAGAAGAAGTTGAGGAGAAGGGCAAACCGGTCAATTGACCGGCCGACCCTAAGCTCCTCAACATTCGCTACGAAATATAAATAGAAGAAGTTGAGGAGAAGGGCAATCGGTCAATTGACCGACTGACCCTAAGCTCCTCAACATTCAATTCTATAATATAGTTATGAGTTTTAAGTATTTTAAGTTGTTAATTATTGTGATTTATAGAACTCTTAATGTGATTTTCAAATAATATATGGTACTCTCTCCGTCCTAATTATGCAGTACATGTGAAATTTCGAAAGGTAATCAAATTTATAATAATTTAAGTTAATTTTTAGCACTATTTTTATAAATACATAATATATTTAAAAAGAAAATATAAAAATAAAAATAAATTAAAACAGATAAAATACGAAATATAAATAGAAGAAGCTGAGGAGAAGGGCAAACCGGTCAATTGACCGGCTGACCCTAAGCTCCTCAACATTCGCTTCTATAATATAGTTATATATAGAGTAATATGATAATAAGTTGAAATTTAAGAAAGTAATTAAAAAATATTAAAACTTGCAATCTACAATATATCTTAGATATTTGTTATGAACCATTAACTATGGAGCGGTTTAATATTAACTTAGATATATGGGAGAACCAAAAGAATTATGAACATATATATAGAGAAAAAAATCAACAAAATGTTGCCAATCAAGCCATAAAAAACTGATCAAATTATTCAAATAGCTCACTGTGGTTGTTAGAAAAATAGGGTTCAAAATAGGCAGGAATTTTTATATACAATACTTAGAAGATGGAGTTCATAAGAATCATTCCTTCAGTTCAGTAAGTTTTGCTTGTTTATATGGTGTCATGTACACATACATAAACGTTACCTTAACCGCAAGGAGGGGATGCCGAACGGGAGAGCTAATGCTTATGCTTGTTAGGTATTTTGATTTGACAAAAAAGAACGGAGCTACACCTAAGTTTTGTGTCATCCAATTCTTTTTATGTATCTTCATTGTATGAAAGAGAGAATATAGTTTATTGAGCTGCATACAACCGTATAAAAAGACAAGTTTAAAATGTTGCAACTCATTTGACAAGTCTGAAAGCATAACAAAGTTGTGTCCACAACTGAATATATAAAATAGGATACATACATCTCAAGGGAATCAAAATTTGTATTTGTCTATTAAGAGGATCAAAAACACATCACAGCATTTGCATGTCCCAAAAAACCAAGAATTCCTAATCATTACGTACAAATTTTTTGCATTGAGATGAGACAGAATTGAATAACCAGGACCATTGACAAGAATGAACACATGAGACAAACCATGCTTCCACTTTTTATAACAAGAAGCCAAACGGGAAAGAATTCATGATACTTACACCCCCCTAAAAGAATACTACTATCAAAAAATTGTTCTTGCTAGATGTGAGATGGTTCCTGAGCACAAACAGCAAATACATCACGTATGGATTATAGTACACACTTAGAAGCTGTAGACCTTAGCTACAAATGACATGCCGACCAAGTATAAAGTCATATCCATTGGATCATCAGCTACAACAACATTGGAGAAACAGAAGCTTCTCGGATAAATACATGAGCATATTCCCCAAGTCATGTCCATTTAACTCAGATGATTACAGCGGAACCCATTGAGCAGTGCATTGATAAGAAAACTCTACATGCCGTAGTTGCTTCAACAATTTGTGCAAACCAAGATTTTACTAACTGGTAATAAATGCTGTGCTTTCAAGATTGACTGACATAGAGTACAGGGACAAGGCCGGCCATTTTCCCATCTCTTCCAGGGCGTTTTTTCTTGACCTGAAACAAGTTAGCACCATCAATGTCACCAAATAATTATCAGAGACCACTTTCTACATGGTTCCTTCTTCCCTAGAAGGCAAAGAGGACAAAATAAAGGGCTTTGCAATTAACCCAGCAAGAATATGATTTTGAGTATCAGATAATCTTATCAAGGGATCTTCCCTAGCACATGTATATGTCACAATACAAGCTGTCAGATAGTCTCTTTGAACTTACCCAGTGAAACGCTTAAGAAAGAACTGTCAACTGTGGTTCAGAAGTATCAGTAAATCAGTGAATTCTCCACAATTTTTTCGAAAAACTTGTCACTCCCTCCTTCCAACCTTTATTTGGCATTGTTCGACTCAAAAGGAAGAAAGAGAGGAAGACTTTTGACACATGAGTTAAATATGCATATACACCCATATAAACAATTTGTTTCACACCCAGTGGTGCCTACAACAGTCCTGTGAACGGCAAGTTGGACATGTGAAATTGAACTAGCTATAAATAAAGAAAAGTGCCAATCTTTTAGGGATAGACAAAAAAGGAGAGGGTGCCAAACAAAATGAAATGGAGAGAGTAGCAAATAGCAGGAGAGAGAAGAAGGATTCTTAATTGGGACTCAGACCATCCACCTATACTATTATCTTTTGATTGAAAATAGAGGGATGAATGCAGAGGACATGGAACCTTGTAATTTAAATCTGTAGATCTGATACTTTTTAACAAACTCACCATAACCTAAACCATTTCCTTTACCTTTAGATATGTAATATACAAGCATAAGCTCTAGGAGAGTCATAGTTAAACATATCTATTTAGAGCATTCCGACCAAAGGACGACATAATTAATATATGAAACACAATAATATAACTCGACTGATCATAAGAAGATTAATGCAGTAAATAAGTTAAATATGCATATACACTCATATCAAACAATAATATACTTCAGTATGTTCATATATCTTTGGATTTAACATACAACACTAAAAACAAAAGCGTATGAGAGATTGGAAAAAAACATTCGATAAATGTGACACTGTTGAATCGGATCCTTCAAAAATCTACGCCACATTCATGTCTATCCAATGCGATTAGGGTGTGGGTGTGGGATCCCCACCTTGGTCAACCTAACCGGGGTGCTTTGACTAAAGCTACGGTCAAGAAGTATAGGTTGATTGGGTATTTGGTTTGATTCTTGGTTTATGATACATAAATACTCACATAAAGTACGAGAACACTTTAGTATTACAAAATCTTAGGTGAACTCACATAAAAATTACTCCCTCCGTCTCAAAAAGAATGGCCTGGTTTGACTTGGCACGGAGTTTAAGACAATAAAGAAAACTTTTGAATCTTGTGGTCCTAAATTAAAGTTATGTCAAATGTACAAAATTGTCATTTGATCTTGTGGTCTTAAACATGCCACGTGGAAAGCTGGAATTAAAATGTTACCAAAAAAAGAAAGAGGTCATTCTTTTTTAAACAGACTAAAAAGGAAAGGAGGTCATTCTTTTTTAAACGGAGGGAGTAATTTTTACCACAAATACTTTGTGCTCTCTAGTTATTAAAGATGCACAAAAATTCTAGCTACTATAACAAAGCTCAAGAAGCATAAATAGATAATGATAGATTCTAACCAAATTTTTAACAAGATATATACTTCTCTCTGTTCAAAGTATATTATATATTATGTTACTATCAAAATACTATACGCATAGCAATTTATACTACGCAATAGACATTTTTTCATTTAATTTAATTAACAAAAATGGATTTAAATCACCTTGGTAATATACAAATAAGTTGCTGTTCAACATCTTAAATAACTGTCACATATTTTTCTTATATATTTATTTGCTGTATTCTAACACCCATATCCGCACTCAGCTCCATACTCCCAGATCCCAAAATTAAAGTGATTACGAATACGACCTCTAGATCCACACCTATATCGATACCCGCAACCGCATCCATATCGGAGCAGTTAATATTCTTACTTAAGAAATTTAAACTTTCTTACATGAGGATTATCACACGAAGTAAAATGTGACAGAAGTACTAAGCAGCCCTTAATCTTCCTAAACTGGAATTACAGATACTTCGCAAAAGATACTTTTAGTTAGCAAGAATGGAGTATGATTGCCATTTGGAAAAGGAGGATCTAGATCAATGCAATGAAGAGATCTGGTCCAATGTATCTTCCTCATAAAGAAAGTGAATTATGTGCATATGCGATGAATACTATAGTGACACAAGTAAGCTTAATCACATTAGATGCATGATTTGCAAAGAAGAGTGACTCTACAATATCCAATAGGAATTACTTACGTAGAACCAGCCATCTACTTCATACTCAATTTCCAACTCTTCCCCTGCTGTCAGATTTAGCTGCAAATCAGAAAATCAGAAACTTAATTTGCATCTCCAGTGAACCAAACGAACCAAGATGCAGAGAAGTAGAATTTGGACATAGTTCAACATCAGAATACATGTTAATGGGTACAATTTTATAGGTAGCAAGAAAAGCAACATGTGGTGTCTTCATGCTCGCTACACATACCACCAGAAAGGATAATTAGATTATTAACCAGTCTATCAGGGGAGAACATCTACCTCATCATCTCCACCAGCTGTGAAGTCATAAAGTGCTGTACCAGACTGTGGGTTGCTAGAAGAAACTCGTTCCTCTTCATGGGATCCAAAACTGTGAGAATCAGACCCAGCCAAGGGATTCTCAAATGACTCGTATCTTTCTCTAATAGGTGATGAATATGGAGGAGGCTCTTCTCTTATCTGCAAATTCCTTTAATAAAAGACTTGCGTCTCACATGACAGAAGACATGAAATTGATTGACAAGGAGGACTTACCGGGGAGCCCAGGCCATCATATGAGGAGCCACTGTAGGAATTATTATTATATCGGCTCCCACTAGATTTCCCCTATCATAGGCAACAATGACCCTTTACAAACTAACACATGCAGAAAAGAAAGGAACCCAAAATGAAACACGACGGAGTCGCTGCTCAAAACTAGAAGCAATGCAATTTTGGAGTATCAGAGAATTTTTTTCTTTTTATCTTTTTAATGTATAAGGAGAAAATATGACTTGTACCCATTTTACCAAAAATAAGTTAAAAAGTCAATCCCAACTTCATAGCAGACTCTGTTCCTAGTGTATGTTTTACTTGGGACTACAGTCGGATATAAGCAAATTTATCTAATCAAATAAATAGGACTTTGTTATGATCCAAACTTTTCACCACTACTATAGTATGATTCCCTCATTTCATAACATGCACAAAGTGTAAGAAAGTTCACTAATCATGTATACTCAAATGTGTTAATCAGGTTCACTGATCCTTACAGAACTGTCCGTTTAGTTATAAGAGAAAAAACATCAGAATTCAGTAATATCATTTAATCGCATTTCCTATGGACCCCATTACGTGATGAAACACAAAATAATCTGTTATCTTCACCCAATATTACTCTTTTAGAATGAAAAAATGGCTGGGAGAAGTAGATCTGTCCCCCTTAGATAAAGCAAAGTCAAGTCTTAAGTACTAAAATAGCATGCCTTGCGATGTATACCATCAGGGTTGGTTGGATTCCAGACGCTGTCTTGTGGTAAACTAAGACCAAAAATTCAATTTTTCAGATCTTGAATAGTTTATTGTCACCAGAGAATGGGTCCTCAAATACCGTGAACAGTGCAAATTGAACATCATCATCGGGTCTTCATTCTTAAGACCTATTAGGTTAGTCAACTTCATGTGATGTTGCATAATCTTTTTCAGGTGCTATTTTTTAAGTCTCCTTGTTACAGCTGAATTACACTCGGCAGTAACATGTGGCTCCAAGTGTTTCATGGTCTACAGGTGTTCAACTCCAGGTGCTGGAGTACTTCTGAGTTTGTGAGTGCTCCAGAGAGAACATTCTCTTGCCATGATTTTTTAAGATTATTGCACTTCAACTAGTATTTAGCAATCCTATTCACTCTTCCCTTCTAATTAATGTAACCTTTCTTTCACTTGAAGATGAATTTACAAACAAAAACAGAAAGTGAATCATGAGGCATCACATCCATACCCAGCCCTCCTCATTTCAAATCATGAGTGAGAGACCATAGTTGTGTAGTCTCAGCAAGTTAACATTCTACGGTGATCCAAAAGAAGGCTGACGACCACAAGCAACTTCTGTGCTTCTATGTAGAACATTTTAACTACATTTATACACAAACAATTTGTACACCAGTCATGATTACTAGTTCACACAACATTCTATCCATATTTCCCAAGAGATGACCACATAAAAGCAGTTGAAAAGAAAAGGAAATATATTACAGTAGAATGTTGACAGACATCAAACTTCACCAAATTATAAGCCAGTAGGCTCTCATTTTCTTAGGAAGATTTTACTATTTGGCATGTCAAGCTTAATAGAAGATAAGCCAAGTGGTAACAACTTTATCTTTTGTATGTGGGGGAGGGGGGAATTTTGCGGATGACAAGCAAGTTGCAATACACATTGTTTTGAATCCAGGTTTTATGAAAGAACAATGCTTAAAGAAGTAGATTGTCATTTTGCTCGACAAATGATTGAATCGTGATGCATTATGACAGGTATCGTCAACTCAGATGATCATATTCTTACAAAATCCCTTTGTGACTCCAAAACTGAATATATTTGTTTTCTTGCTTTTGTGCCAGCTCATGTTCTAAACGAGTTGCACATACACCCTAGTGCATGATCCTTGACACAAAGGGCACCACCTAATAGCAGGAGATTTTGTGACATTTCTGGTTGTTGTCTTTTATTTCTTTTCTTTTTTTGAGAAGATAACATGTTTTGTATAACTATTTGCTGCATAAAATCTTCAACTATCCACAGTTGCAAGGAAATATAGGAAGATGTACTAAACTATAACCTACTTACAGAGATCCTAAACATCAATAAAAGATTCTGTCTTCCATATATTCATGTTTACACCAAAAATAGAAAAGGGCTAGGCACTTCATCTTCAGTTTCTGGATAGAGCTATGATCGTCTTCAAAACACCTTTGATTTCTCTCTTTCCAAACTGTACACCAAATGCAAGCAGGGATAATCTTCCATCTTTCTTTCTGTTCTGATTGAGTGCTACATTTGTTCCAGCACTCCAACACTTCAAGTGTATCTCTTGGCATCACCCACATGATCCCTTTTAAATTAAGGAAAATCCTCCAAAGTTGTCCAGTTAACTTGCAGTATAAAAAAAGATAGTTGATTGTCTCTAATTCTTCTCCGCAGATATAACATTTAGAGCATAAGTGGAAGCCCCTTTTCTTGAGTCCTTCATGAGATAGGACTGCTTTCCTGGCCATGAGACAAACGAAACAAGCCACTTTGTGATGAATTTTGACTTTCCAAATTAGTTTCCATGGCCAACAATTAATCTGGTTGTTAGAATGGTTGAATTCTCTGTAAGCCGACTTGACTGAAAATCTCCCTTGTTTATCCACTTGCCATGTAAGATTGTCTTCCTGAGAGAGGGGCCTTTGAATAGATTGAGAGTGTTGTAGAATTCTGCCAAGTTATCTATCTCCCAATCATCAAGGTGTCTTCTGAAGCTTAGATTCCAACCATGAGCATCCCAGACTTCTCCTACCATGGCATCTTGTTGTTATTCAGGCTGAAGATAATCGGGAAAAGTTGCTTTAGTGGATGTTGACCTAACCAGTTGTCTGACCAAAAAGATGTTTTCAAACCATTACCCACTTGATGACTGCACTTACTCATGAATTTTACCCCCAAATTTCTGATAGACCTCCATAGACAAACTCCATAAGGTGTAGTGACTCACTTGATTGTCCATTCCCCATCCATTTCATACTTTTGACTAATGACCTTTTTCCAAAGAGATTGTTCATTTGAGGCAAACCTACATAGCCATTTCATCAAAAGACTATGGTTCGAAGTTATCAGGTTCTTGATTCCCATACCACCACACTGTTTGCTGGTGATCACTCACTTCCATTTGACCAAATGTATCTTCCTGGTATCACAGTTGCCTTGCCAGAAGAAGTTTCTTCTAAGAGCATCTATTCTATCCACCATGTTTGTTGGAACACGAAAAATGGACATCATATAAGTTGGTAATGCATCCAACACACTGTTAATCAAGATTAATCTACCACCCAAGGATAAGTATTGACTCTTCCACTTAGTCAACTTTTCCTCAAACTTCTGTATGACTCCATTCCAGATATCTTTGGAATTGCTTTTGGCAGCAAGGGACATTCCAAGGTAAATGGTTGGCAGAACACCAGTTCTTCCTCTTCCTCCCAGAATATTAGCCAAGTTGTGAATGTCAGGGACCTCATTAACGGGATATAGGGAACTCTTGTTCCAGTCAATGTGGAGCCCATATATAGCCTCAAAAAGAATGAAAACCACCCTCAAAAATCTTATTTGTCCTCTGTCAGCTCCACAAAAAACTAAAAGTATCATCGGCGTATTGTAAATGAGTGATTCCAAGGTTATTGACGACCCTTGAATCTACTCTAAAACCTGTTATCCAGCTATTTGATTGGGCAGTTTTCATCATATCATATAAACTCTCCATGGAAATGATGAACAAAAAAGGGGACAATGGGTCTTCTTGCATTAGTCCTCTCTGAGAAGAGAAGAATCCAGCGGGTGAGCCATTGACTAGGATTGAGAACTTGATGATGCTGATGCAACAGCAGATCCAGTTGACCCATTCTCCCAAACCCATCTTCATCATAGTCCTTAGTAGGAAATTCCAGTTCAAGTGGTCAAAAGCCTTTTGTATATCTAGTTTGCAAAGGATACCAGGTTCTTTGTTTTTGATTCTTGAGTCAACACATTCATTGGCTATAAGAATAGCATCCATGATTTGTCTCCCTTTTATTAAGGTCATTTGTTGATCATCCACTAGCTTGTGCATCACTTTTTTGAGTCTCTCTGTCAACAACTTTGAGATAATCTTGTAGATGCTGCCTATAATAAGAATAATAGGCCAGAAATCTTTCAATTCTTTAGCTCCCACCTTCTTGGGAATCAACGCAACATATGTAGCATTGAAACTTCTTTCAAATATGTCTCTTTCATGGAAGCTTTGAATAGTAGCAATGACCTCAGTGTTCACTACTTCCCAACATGTTTGAAAAAGGCCATTGTGAAACCATCTAGGCCATGTGCTTTATCCTCACCACACGCTTGGACACTTGGCCATATCTCTTGCTCTTCAAATGGACTTTGTAGCATCAGATTATCTTTTGTGGGGATGGTGGGACAAACTCTCATGTTATTATGGGATCCCCTGTCTTCTGTCTCTGCATAAAGGTTCTGATAAAAAGAGATGATCTCCTTTTTTATACCAACACGATTCCTTATGGACTCGCCATCAATTTCTAGCAAGTCAATATTGTTGCATCTTCTGCGTGCATTAGCTGTTTTACGAAAGAACTTGGTGTTGTTGTCACCATGTTTCAACCATAATGCTCTTGATCCCTGTCTCCAGGCCATCTCCTCCTTCTTTGCAATCTCCTCAAAGTCCATAGTTAAGGCGATTTTGTTTCTTATTTCCTCCTTAATTGAAATCCTGAGATCTTGGATCTTTTCAAGTTCTAATAATTGATTGAGTGTGTCAAACTTCAGCATCTCCAAGTTTCCTTGTAACGTTTTACTCCAGTCTCTAGGTTTGGCTTTCAAGGATTTCAGTTTGTAAGACAAAATGTAGTCAGGTCTGCCGACAGAGTTTAACGAGTCCCGCCATTCCTTGACTTTTTCTTTGAACCCTTCAGTTTGCAACCACCAATTTTCAAATTTGAAGTATGATTTGGATGGTTCCCAATTGCTGCACTGTAGTGATAAAGGTGAGTGGTCAGAGGTCACTCTTTCAAGAATTGACTGTTTGATATTCCTGAATCTTTCATCCCATTCATCAAAGATCAAAAATCTATCCAAGCTTGCAGCAATGTCATGTCTCTCACTTTTTTTTTCAAGTAAATTTCCCACCTGTCAGTTGCAAGTCTAGAAAGTTCATGTCTTGAATGAAATCAGAGAAATCAGTCATTGATTTGTTAATTCTCTTGTTATTCTCCTTTTCTGATGGGAATCGAACTGTGTTGAAATTTCCACATAATACCCAAGGACTTGAGAATAGACCTCTAGCAGCTCCAACTTCCTCCCAGACTTTCTCTCTAGTCTATATATCATTTGGTGCATATACACATGTTAAGACCATCTCCAACCCTACTCTATTTTACTCTCCGTTCTCTATATTTGGAGAGTAAAATAGAGAGTGCTCTCTCCAATTATAGAGAGTTGAATAGTAGTTCTCCAAATTTGGAGATCTACTATTCATACTCTCTATTTTACTTTTTGAATATTATATTATTATTTCTATTATTTTGTAATTAACATGTTATTTGTCATATTTAATATTCGCAATTCTTTTTAAATGTAATATAACATTTTTCAAAATATTGTATTTTATATATACTACTTTCATCTCGTATTAATAATTTTTTAAATATTTTTTTTAATTTTCGTCACTTTGTGATACAATTTGATGTTAATATTAATTTTCACTATGAAGATTGCACAAAATTTAAATATGATGAGATAAAAAATTTAAATTAAAAAATCCAATACATAACATAATAATTTAATTATAAGACAATAATACAATACAATACATAACATAATAATTTTAAAAAGCACAACAATAATTTAGTAATCCGGTAGATCATTTCTAGATTTAACAATATTCGTAAAAGGAATTAGGGTATGATTTAGAGAAGTTGTGGTTGTGATTGCGGTTGTGCTTGTTGATTTCTTTTTTCAATTATTCGAAGTTGTTCTTTAGAAACTTAGAATAAAATATAATTTAACATTAAATAAAAAAAATAAAAAAATAAAAATTTTATATTACATGAAAATTATATAGGATGGTTATTTAGAAAAAGAAATAAAAAATTTATATTATGAAATAAGAAAACAAAAATGAAATAGAAATAATAAAATAATAATGAGGAGAGAGAAGAAGATTCTTTTTTAGAGAGTAAAATAGAGAATTGGGTTGGAGTTGGTTGTTTGGAAAAATAGAGAACTCTATAGTTGGAGAGTAAAATAGAGTGTAGGGTTGGAGATGCCCTAAGTGCCAAGTGAGATCCTATGTTTTGCCTGTGAATTTACATGTGATGGAGTGAGAACCTAGACTGTTATACTCTCCATTCCAGACTCTTTTGTCCCACATTAGAAAAATTCCTCCCCTGGTACCGCTGGCTTCAAGTTGGATGTGATTGACCCATATGTTGGCCCAAAGATCTCTAAATAAACCATTGATATCTCCTTCAACTTTAGTTTCTTGGAAGCAGTAAACCTTTGCCTTCCAATTGTTGATGCAACTCTTAATCATTCTCCTACTCCTTTGATCATTCAATCCTATGTGACAAGTTAGGAGTATACAATATGTACACTCCAACTAATGAGGATTGTTAAGAATTAGGAAATAAATAATATGGAAAGAACCCATTCCTTGTATATATGGGAAAGGTTTAAGAGTCCTTATAACTATGTAACTGAAAGTAGGAATTATGTTCGTTCTTTAAGGATTATTTCTCTTTCCTTTTTAGGATTACTTGTAAAGTTATTTAAATCCAAACATGCTTGAGGGAATAATAAAGCAATTCATTCCTAACATCTCTTCTTTCCTTCCTTCTTTAGCAAATCAGTGAGGAAAACATAGCCCTGAACAAATACAATTTATCAATGAGGTTTTGGTTTATGCATAATGATGAAGGTGTCCATTGCTTGTTACCAAAGGCGTGCTTAAGCCCTGAAGCGAGGCTCAGAACGTGTTGAGCATTTTGCCTTACTTATTGTACACTTCAGTGTCGTCATCAAGGTTTTAAGACATACTTTTCCTTGCCAATGATCCTCTTCTAAAGAGACTACATTAAAGAAAATGATATTTCCATTTATCGTAATTATTTATCAATTATTAGGCTTGGACTTAACATATATACTTGTATTCTTTTCTACCTTTACGCCTTTTTTCATTAAAGTTCACGCTTTATTTGCGCCTAGACCCCCAACAGACTTGGAGCTTTTTTGCACTTTTTGCTTTTGATGATACTCGGTCATCAGTATAGTTGTATAGTATTATATATTATTAGGTCAAATATCTTATTAAACCATATGGTTCTTCATCAAACATCAAAATTTTTAGGCCAATGTTTTCTTCAAATTGGATAACTTAAAATGTGAATGAATAAAAGAGATTAATTGAAATAGTTGTCCACATTAGCATGTATAGATAAGGAGTTCCATCAAACATGCCATAAACATTCTCAACGCATTAAATTTAAAGCAGACTTAAATGCAAACTACCTACCTTGGATTGTGTAGATGGTTTAGAACTGAATAACGACGGATAGTTCATTCCACCAAAGTGGGACGATATAGACGTCTCGACTGACCCTACTGAGTCTGGGGAGGAAGACCCTGACGACCGTCCATCATCTTCCTGCAGTCACCAATTGTATAAATCTATCATTCGTACGATGTTGGAGTAAACGAAAGCAGCATATACTCAAGAATGTTACCTCCATTTCTGAAGATTCTAAGAGAGTCTTTGCCCACATATCATCATAACTCATGGAAGGTCTAGAAATAATATTCTCCTCCTCAACATCAGGAGCATCAGTACCAGCACCAGCAAGAAACTCATTAACCTAGGGAAGAAAGAACTTTTTAACAAGCATGAAAAGATTCCTACTGTAGGGGCTCTGATCTGTTTAACTGTATATAAGGTTACATAAATATGTTTTTGAGATAAATGGAAAGATAGTTCTACGCCAAACAAATTCAATACAATTCAAAGCATACTTGAGACACATCTAGAGAACAGATTTCTAAATGAAACTAGACAGTAAATAACATATTGGCTATCAACTTGTCGTGTCAGCTCCATGTCCAATGAAACCTTATATAAGTATCTAAGCTACATATGACATAGAGAACTGAAAAATTGTGAGCATGTTTCTTTAGTTTGATTCATTAAGCTGTAAAATTTGACAGCCAGAACAGAAAGGTGAAGGGACCAGTTTATAGGTTCGATACATCACTCAAATACTTACCCTGTTAATTGCAGGTGCATTGTGCAAGCTATCATCACCAAGATTTGCAGCCCAGAAGTTCACAAGGTCATCATCAATTGATTCAGCCTCAGCAGCTTTTGTGTTAGTAGATTCATACATAAGGTCAGAGATACCCGTTGCTACAGCCGGATCGCTGAGTCCAGTTGATGCACTTATATTATGCCGAGTGCGATAGACATCGATTAGCTTTGCGCTGTTTGATATGTAGAATTTTATTCAGTACATTGTAAAAAACTTTGAAGAGTCTAAGCACAATAACCATCATATTAGCACGTAAAAAATGTGTGAAAATATGACGTATGGGCATAACTCAACCCCCAAAAGTTAGCTCATGAGGGAGGATTGCCCAAGTCCATATAAGCAGACCACCAGTCCATTCCCCAATCAATGTGGGACTTTTACCCACTCTTACACCCGCCTTCACACCCAAGCCGAACTAGAGCATGGACCGGGAGTCCAAACAGAGATGGACCTACCTCTGATACCAGGTAAAGATGGATAATGGGCCTAACTCAACCTTAAAAGCAGCTTATAGGGTGAGGATTGTCCAAGTCAATATAAGGAGACCAACTGCCCATCCCTTTTCCGATGTGGGACTTCTTAACAAGATGAAAAACAACAATGTTGAAGATCTTGACAAAGACAATGCAACACCAAAAATGGAAAATAATTGGGTGAAATGCAAGCAAAGCGGGGTTTCAACACCAATTGGGGATTATAAATAAATATTTCATTTTTTATAACTAAGACTTCATTTTCCATGTACCTTCGCCAACTGCTTCAGCCAAGAGTCAGTTGATATGATGTACCATTTCCCCATCAAGTGAAGGACTATGAACTATCAAGTGGTTTTAAGGAATCATGTCTTACCATTGTGGAGTGGCATCCCCAAACATTTGCAAGTTCTAAGAGAAGCTTTATTTTTCACGAGTGCTAAGGTCTCCGAAGTGGTCGTCAGAGAACATAAGGCAGCTAAGTTTCTAATAAGGATATATTTCTTTTAACAACGAAGTACATTTTAACAAGGTAAAATTGGGAAGCCATGGATGCGAAGCAGGCTTTGAGGCCACAGGCTACCATGAGGAAAAGAGTCCCACACTACGACAGAGGGCCACCCATCTTGTGCATACTAACTAAGGTTGCTCCAAAGTTGTCTAATAAAGATATATTTCTTTACATTATCTTCTCCCGTAATGAAATACTTTTTAACAAAGTAAAATTGGGAATCCCCAGATGTGAAGCTGGCTCTAGAGGCCACAAAGGTACCTTGAGGAAAAGAATTGCACACTTCATTAGGTGGTCATCCAATCTGTGCATACTT
>JAJONQ010036093.1:0-34722 GCA_036250385.1 Solanum microdontum
CTAAGTTGAAACCCACGAAAAATTGAAGAAGAAAGCACTCAAAACCTTCAACCCTAGCTCCAACTTCACCTTGGCCTTCAATGGTGTTCCAAAGAGAACCCTTCCTTACTCTTTTATAATGGAACAAAATGATCCACAATCAGCCTAACACAATAATATAACCTCAAAAGAAAAGATTTGTGAAAAGACCAAAATGCCCTTAAATTTCCGGACGGACTCCTTGCCAACTGCCTAACTTTCAAAGGGCATAACTCGCTCATACGAACTCGGAATCGAGCAAACTCGGTGGCGTTGGAAAGATCGTTCCAAGGGCTTTCCAAAAATAACTGGAACTACTCCTGGATCATCCTGAGCTAGGAGTTATGACTGCTCAAAGTTGGCCAAAAACTCACTGATTTCCACACTTGGCAGAATTTCTAGATTTTGAACTTAGCAAATTTCCAGATTCTGAACTGTTTTTTTTCCAAAAGTGACTACTTCCAATTTATGCTTAAACTTTAAAAATTCATACGTTAGACTCTAGTTTCACCTATCTATTTTTTTAGGGTCGCTACACCTACATTTAATTATAATGTAGGCAATATGCGTTAGTACAAAATGTACTAAGTAAGAAAGATAGCACAACATTATAAGAGCATCTCAAAATGGTTAGTCAACATAAGACATAAGCATAAGAGATAATAACATAATCATAGCATAATCTCCAAACTAAGCATCATTTAATCATAAGTCAACATAAGACACAATTAATGAGCATAGGAAATAAATCATAGTATTATAAGCATAATTGACTCTTAGTTATCTATATCATAATAGCACCATTCTCAAGTAACCTCAAAATCATACAAGTGCAAAGAAAGAATAGCATCCTATAATACCACCCAAGCCAACTATCCCTTTTTGGTCATCTTAATCATAGTCTATATACATGGTCAACTCTTAAGCTTCTCTACCATAAGGGTACCATACTCTTGAGTAACCTCAAGATACAGTGGTGCACTACATGAAAGGAATCCCATACTACCCTTCACATTAAGCATAGCCTTGAAGTCATCATAGTCATCTCACCCTCCATTTATCTCATTATTGGCTTTTTTTCATGTAGACAAGGGAACTATCACCTCTAGTCAAAGCACATCTATGAAGGCAACTATAGCAGAATCCTATCTCAATATCTTCTTTAATAACCCAAAGTCATACTTGTGCAATGCATACATAGAATCCCATAATACTATTTATTCTAAGTACAACTCTTAGGTGCTCATATTAATACCCCTTGGTTTGGAACCTAGTTCCTCTCTTCAGCTTTAGAACACTATGAGGTACTCTCTTAAGCACATCTTAGTTCATTACTAGCTTGAACCCTGTGAGATACTTCTTCTAGCATGTCTAAGTTCACTATTAGCATGGATACTATAAGAAACTTGCTTAAGCATCTCTAAATACATTTATACTATGAACACTATGAGATACCACTCTAAGCATGTCTAAGTTCCTTACTCACATGGACCCTATGCGATACACCCTTAAGTATGTCTAAGCTCTTTCATACTCTTGAACACTATGAGTTACTTCATTAAGTAAGTCTTAGTTCATTTATGCTTTGAACAGTATGAGATGCTTCTCAAGAATGTCTTTGTTCACTTATTAAGATGGACACTACGAGATACTACCATTAGTATGTCTAAGTCCATTAATTCTTTTGAACACTATGAGATGAACCTTTAAGCATGTCTTAGTTCATTGGATATGGAGATTGCTACTTGAAACCTTAACTCAACTATGCGAAGGCTTCCATACCATGAGACCTAACTTTGGGAAAACCCACACTCTACTATGTAAGAGTTCCCCCTTTAACTTGGATACATCAACTTGGAGCCCAGACTCTTTCTTGTGTGACACTCCATCTCATTGTCAATATGCACTTGGAGACAAGCATACACCCTAAGATTTACTTTCTATGTGTTGCTTAACACTCATGTCTCATGGAAGGATGTCCTTGACAATCAATTCATGTTCAAGTGATTCTATCACTTCATACTTTCAATCAATCATAAGATAGGTTAGGTGAGTATAGGCCTTTCACCACAATTGTACCTATTAGACTTCTATTCTCATTAGACTTTATTCTCAAAGCCTTAACATCTATAGTTAGTCTTATTAGCTTCACTCTAAATCCCTAAATATTATGATCACAAGCCTTAATCTCAAGGTTTCTTTCTTAATCTCTTCTTTATTCCTAGATTTCAATGCATTTTAATCACATCATTCATTACTAGGTGATTCTAGTCACAATTGATCATAAAAGTTCAAATTAAACTTTACAAGTCAAGATCAATCATATTCAATAAGGTCTAGTTCAATTCATGATTATATGTTCCTAACTTTGAACAATTACTTCTCATGAAATTGATCCAGAAGATCACTCATGAACCTTCAATTTCACCTCTAATGACATCAACCCACAAATATCACATTCATCAATTTAGACTTGGTTTACCGTAGAAATCACATGAATTGATCATAATATCACTAAACAAAGCTAAATAAATCATAATTAGGTATTATCGACTAGATTGGAATCATACCCAAACCCTACCCACAATGTAAGAAGAACCCTAGCTAGATTTAGGACTTTGATCCACAATTGGGGGATTACTAAGGTGGCTCTATGGGTGGAAGAGCACATAGATGATTAATGTAACATATCTTTAATTAAAACCCTACACAAGCCTTTAACAATGGATCCTTTGTTCTTGACCTTAGCTTCAAGCTCTAGCTTCTTCTTCAATGGAGGTTTTCTAGAGAGAGAAATATTTGAGTGGAGAGGATTTTGGGGTTTTGATTTGGGTCTTGTGTAAAGTGACTTAAAATTGGAGTAGTCTTTGCCCCCTTGCCTTGGCACGTGCCCTTACAACCCTATACCAAACCTTAGGTAGTTTTCTAAATTACAGGGTGTAACACATGCCTTGACGTTTAACCCCTAAACTTCTCATTCTAAGTACGGAAACTCTCATCTACGACTCTATTCCTTCTACATCAAACAATAGAACCCTAGCTTGTGGCTCTAGTTGGGTCTACTAGTTTACGAGGTATTACAATATCTCCCTCTTGGGAACATTCGTCCTCGAATGGCATTTCTAAAAATTCTTAAAGGAAACGACTCTAGACTAGCAGCCCATCACGCATTCACTACATCTAAATTAACACAACCAAACAAGGAAACTTCAATTCCAACCTAATCATACCCAATGCAACACATGGGAGTAGGAACTACTTCTACCAACCCAAAAGGCACGAAATATCATAACTCATCATATTCATAGGATGAACTACCTTCTCCAAACAAGCCATGCTCAACATACTCTCATGGAGCTCATATGCAAATTAAATCTCCACAAGCATTCATTTCAAGGACGAATCTTTCAACTCCAAAAATTAAGGCATGCTCATAATTCATCTCATGAAGTCTATATGCAACTATACTCAATGCACTACAACATGAGGAAAATAATGCATATAAGTCATTTCTAACAAGACCTAAGAATTTTCATGAACATGCATATAAGGAAATCATGGTAACACATAAAACACACAATAACCTTACAAGATAGGCACACTATCTCTCCCTTGGGAGTAAGCCCACACAAACTCTTCTAAACATCATTCATTCTAAGGACAACTTCAAAGGCCAACATAACAAGTCAGAAAATTTAAGAAAATCTGGAATTTTACTGAAGCCTAAAACACATTCCAGAAAGTACATGAGGAGATCACTCATGATCTTCTGTAGACTGGATAGCATACAACCTATTCTTGTTTTGAGCACCATCATCAGGACCACTAGAGGCAACTTTCTTATCCTCCCTTCCCTTAGACTTATGAACCGCACAATCTCTTATTATGTGCCCATCTTTACGACACCCATAGCAACAATCCATGTCGGCTAAGCACTTACCTTAATGACTCCTCCCACACTAGGAAAAACTTGATTTGGGAAATGGAGACCCACTACCCTTCTGTTGGTCATACTTAGGGGTGTTGGAAGAATCTTGACCGGAATACTTTTGTTTAGTCCTAGGCCTATCTTGTCCATCGGACTTACGATTAGAAAAGTTCACATCATTGGTTCTAGCCCTCTTTACCTCCCTATTCATTTTATTGAGTATTTGCTCCTCAATTTGTTCGGCATGAACCATATGACTTGAAATATTCATACTAGGGATAAGCATTGCCGAACGACACTCATTCTCTATCAAGTCAGACACTCCCATCACAAACTTATTCATTCTAGCCCTTGAGTCCGCCACTAGGGTTGGAGCATAATTGAATAGTTGGGTGAACCTAAGAGCATATTCCTTCACACTCATACCTCTTTGACGAAGGTTAATGAATTATTTCATCTTTCGTTCCCTTAACTCTAGGGGAAAGAACCTTTCAAGAAATGCTTCCTTGAACCCTTCCCTCTCTATTGGCCCCACTGCTACTGACCTATTATCTTTCCATTATTCATACCAAACTATATCCCTCAATTGATAAGCAGCTAGTTCTGCTTTCTCTACCGTAGTCAATCCCATGATATCAAGCACCTTATACACCTCATCTATGAAACTTTGAGGATCTTCCTCCACCTTGGATCCATAAAACTCCATAGGGTTCATTCTCAAAAACTCTCTCACCCTCAAAGTAGTAGAATTCACATTATTAGTCGGAGCAACTGCCGTCATGGCTTGAGTCAATATTTGGAGAGCCAATCTTATCTCCACATTTATCATAGGTCTCGCATCAATAGGAACTTTAGGAGGAGCTTGGTGTGGAACTTGGAGAGGAACCTCCTTCTCCTTATCACCTTTCTAAACTCTCCTAGTATTTGCCCTTGTATTAGCCATACCCTGAAAAACAACGGGCACGTATTAGAAGAAGGGCCTATTAAAGCCAAACTCTATGGCACAACTTAGAGAATGAAGAAGTAAGATTTTCTAAGCATCCAATAGCCTTCTATTCATAAATGTGGCGCGCTTCAAATTTATGAACAAGACTCTACTTACTAGACGTGGTTTGAGACAATCCTAGAACCATTCTAAACCTTGTGCTCTGATTAACAAGTTTGTAATGACCCAAGGGTATACCCTAGTTGTAACATGGCATACTTGACCCCGAAGGGGTCTCATACAAGCCCTTAGCAGAATCATAACATAAGATAATAGAAAGTATGGGAAAATTTAAAACTTCTTTTAAACCATACAATCAAAACCATTTTCATAAACCAAGCAGAAGTCTTTACTACTCTTTTGTCTCAAAACATCTATTAAACTCTAGAACAAAAGTCTTGGGATGCAGCCCATATATAAGTCTAAAACATAATGAAATGATATAAAGGAAATATGCGTTTGTCCTCAAAGATATGAGGAATCACCAAATCTGCAAGTCTTCTCACTCCTTAGAAACTTAGACTTCAAAGCAACTCAATCTCTGAAACACTACATTTCATTAGAATGTAGGCAATATACGTTAGTACAAAATATACCAAGTATGAAAGCTACTCTTCATTTGTCATCTCACCCTCCATTTGTCATTATAGTCATCTCACCCTCCATTTGTCTCATTATTGGATTTTCTTCATGTAGACAAGGGAACTATCACCTCTAGTCAAAACACATCTTGGAAGGCAACTATAGCACAATCCTATCTCAATATCTTCTTTAATAACCAAAAGTAATACTTGTGCAATGCATTCATAACATCCCATAATTCTATTTATGCTAGGTATAACTATTAGATCCTCATAATAATGCCCCTTGAATTGGAACCTAGTTCATCTCTTTAGATTTAAAAGACTTTGAGGTACTCTATTAAGGACATCTTATTTCATTACTAGCTTGAACCCAATAAGATACTTCTTCTAGGATGTCTAAGTTCACTATTAGCATGGATACTATGAGATACTTCCTTAAGCATGTCTAAATCCATTTATACTTTGAACACTATGAGTTACCCTTTTAAGCATGTCTAAGATCCTTACTAACATGGACCCTATGAGATACTACCTTAAGTATGTCTAAGTCCATTCATACTCTTGAACACTATGAGTATCATTAAGTAAGTCTTAGTTCTTTTATGCATTGAACACTATGAGATGTTTCTCAAGCATGTCTTAGTTCACTTATTAAGATGGACACTATGAGATACAACCATGAGTATGTCTAAGTCCATTAATGCTTTTGGATACTATGAGATGCTTCTTTAAGCATGTCTAAGTTCATTGGATATGGAGATTGCTACTAGAAACCTTAACTCAACTATGTGAAGGCTTCCATCTCATGAGACCTAACTTCTGGAAAGCCCAGACTCTACTACGTAAGAGTTCCCCCCTTAACTTGGATAGCCCTCACATCAACCAGGTGTGGGTCTCCTTTCTACTTGGAGCCCGGACCCTTTCTTGTGTGACACTCCATCTCATTGTCAATATCCACTTGGAGCCAAGCATACACCCCAAGATTTACTTGCTAAGCCTTGCTTAACACTCGTGTCTCATGGAAGGATGTCCTTGACAATCAATCCATGTTCAAGTGATTCTATCACTTCATACTTTCAATCATTCATAAGGTAGGTTTGGTGAGTATTGGACTTTCACCACAATTGTACTTATTAGATGTCCATTCTCAATAGTTTTTCTCTCAAAGCCTTAACATCTATAGTTAGTATTATTAGAATAACTCTAAAGAACTAACTATTATGATCACAAGCCTTACTCTCAAGGTTTCTTTCTTAATCTCTTCTTTAAACCTAGATTTTAAGGTATTTTAATCACATCCTTCATTACTAGGTGATTCTAGTCACAATTGATCATAAATGTTCAAATTCAACTTTACAAGTCAAGTTAAATCATATTCAATAATGTCTAGTTCAATACGTTAAATGAGCCGTGGTCATGACCACTGGCCGTGAAGTGGCTCGTGGTCCCTTGGACAGTAGCTAGGACTCAAGGCTTGTTCTCCCACAATTCTAAAGGGTTTTCACAGACCAATTCACCGACCGTGGTCAAGACTACTGGTCATGAAGGTGGTCGTGTATCCTAGGCAGTGGATGGCGAAGGTTAGGCAGCCTTGGCTTTTGGCTTATGCTTTTCCCCCTAGCCTTGGCATGAGCCCTGGCAACCCTATACCAAACCTTAGGAGTCTTCTAAATTATGGGGTGTAACATTTTCCTTGAAGTTTAACCCCTAAACCTCTCATTCTAAGTACGAAAAGTTTCATGAACGACTCTATTCCTTATATTAGAACCGTAGCTTGTGGCACTAGTTAAGTTTACTATTTTCCGGGGTATTACACCATCTTGCGTGGCAGCATGTCTCGTCCTGCTACTTTTGGTCTAGCCATATCTACAAAACACATCGGAAATTGTTAGAAGCAATACAAGAAAACTGCAGAATGCAAGTTGCAAACAGACTTGCCCAATCGGTCGGCGAGTCACCGAATTACTTTGGCGAGCCAGATCGGGCCCGCCGAAAGGATTGGGCTGAAACTGCCTAGAAAAATGACAGGTCGGCGATGTTCAGGTCCTTCAGCAAATCACCGACACCATTTGGTGAGCTCAGACTAGCCTGCCGAAAGTGACAATATGTCTTACGGGTTAGGGGCACAAAAAGTGCGATCAAGGGAGACTTTGGTGAGTCGTTGAGTGAACTCGGAAAAATCAAGCTTCTTGCTGAAAGTTACAAAACCATACTCAACTAGATCATGAAATTAAAGAAAATCTAGGGGGACTTTGGCGAATCGCCGAGTGGTTCAGCAAGCTCGACATAGCTCGCCAAACTACCCACCGTGCCCATTTTCAACCCAGATTCCCAAAATCAAACCCCAAGCCCCCAAAAAAAAATTCAAACAACATATATACTCAATAAAGCCCAAACCCATTTGACCCATACTATCGAGGTACTCTGACTTCCCCTGGTTTGGCCAAAATTGGTAATTTGATTACTTTACACCTTAAGAATGACGTCAAACACTTTATCATTGGGCAAAGCACATCATTTAGCACAATTCGGGTTCCTCAGACTTCAATCAACAAGATTCAACAACAATTTAACACAACCCACAAGTTTATAATCAATTTTAAAGCATAAAATTCAGGAAATCAATCATTAATGCAATTTTAGCACAATTACGAGGATACGAATGGCAACTAGCACACATTTAAGATTTCAGAGCATGCCCCGCACACATCAATAAGAATTAAACAATTTCAATTGAGTTCAACTGCTAATTACGAGTTTGAGGTTCAGAAAACCAATGTTTATGTCAGAGTATGAATTTCTAATGCTAGGCGGCAAAGATTTCCAACTCCGAACACGAGATTAACAAGCAAAAATAGCAAATATATACAAATATGAGATAGAGAGATGGGATTTTGGGATGTGGTAGGAATACAAGATAGACTAAATTATTGGGTACATGCTTTTGATAGTAAATTGTTGAGTTTTTGTGACTAGGCTAGACTATAGTGGGGGTAAATTCTCTCTCGAGCAACGTACCCCGAATCTATTCAGTTTCTCTCGAACACCGAGTTGCTGCATTAAGCACAGCCTCTGCCATAGCCCATTCACTCTCTCAAGCTGAATATGTGGGAGAAGGACTAGGATTCACTATCTCGAGTTGAACCCATGTCAACCCAATACCACCGGCTATAAGTTTAGTAGTCTTAGTTTTACCACCTCTCTCTCTCGCAAGCGAAAAACACTAAGATGAAATCATATTTGGAACTACAATTCCATTAAGTTGATACACAACTACTAAATGAAATTACATCTACACAACAAATAAACCCTCAACAAGAAAGACCCAACATATAATCTAACCCATATTCACAAAATCACACCTCAAGAATTGGGGTTTTAGCTAAACATGTAAAAGTGATAAACATTTATACCAATATCAGTTTTCATCAGCTGGGTATGAATGATTAAGTCTTAAAACACGTCAAGAGTGAAGAGTCTTCAAGACCCAAGTCCAATTTCTTGGAGTTGAAACCCTTTGAATCATCAATGTCTTAGAACAAAGTGTCCAAAACCCTCCAAAACTTACAATCTCTAAAAACTGTAAAAAGTTCAAAATATAATAGTGATATAATACTAAGCTATAATTTTAAACAAGTATTTATAGTGTTTAAAAATTTGTGCTTTAGAGGACCCTTCAACAAAGTTAGTCGGGATCGCTGATACACTCGGCGTTCCACCCTTTGGTCGATTTCATCGCCTTCCTGCTTTAACCTTCCGCTTCCTCACATTTTGACTCGTTGGGTGATTTGGTACTGCTTTACGGAAATGCTCGACGACGCGTCGACTTCTCCATTTCATCGCCAACTTGACCTTTTCCTTCAGGGCTTAGCACAGTGAAACAAAAGGCGATTGCAGGCTGATCGATGAATCACCAACTGGGATCGGCGATCTTCAAGCCTTCATTTCTTCGCTCTTTTCAGCCGCCTTGTTCCTTCTTGCCAAGTAGTGTCCATGCTTTGCTTCAAACTCCAAATACCTGAAATTTAAGGATTTTCAGGAGATATTGAGACCAAATATGAATTTGAGGACATTAATTCTATCAAACTATAGCCCTAAATGAGTCCAAACTGTGGACTCATCAACTGTTCCTCCGTCATTTGAGGATGTGGCTTGCATTTGGGGGCCATGACCTATGGAGGCCATCTACGGGGTGTGGATAGACCTACGAGGCGTGGACCCCTTCCATAGGTCACCCCATTTTGGGCAGCCTCATGATTTCCTTTGGTTCTTGGGGTTTAGACTTAGGGTCCTCCTCAAGGACCCTTAGGGTGGTCCTTGGGGGGTTGTACCTTTACATGTAACCCTTAAACACCGCAACCATAGCTCAGGACAACCGTAAACACCCTCAAACCTCACAACAAACTCAAAAACATGCACCTTAGGCTCTAGTTTCACTTATTCGTTTTTAGGGTCGTTACATTATCCCCCACTTAGGAACATTCGTCCTCAAATGACACATTAAACACATTAAGGGGTAACGACTCAAGACTAGCAGCCCACAATCATGCATTCAACACCAATATAAATGCATAAACATAGGAGGAAACATCACTCCTCATCAAAAGGCTCAATGCAGACAAGAAGGTAGGAACTACATCTACAAACTCATTATTCATCAAAACTTCACATTTCTCATTTCATTGGAGGAGCTTCCTTCTCCAAATCATATCATGCTCATCACAACATCTTTAGGCACATTATGCAATTTTCTCATAAAAGCACATTATGCAACTTCTTCATAAAAACACATTTAGGCATGTTCAACATTTAACCTCATGAAGCATATAGAAAACGCAAACTAAATGCACTAAAACATGAGGAACATGAATCATGAAAACTCATTTTCTCAACCAACAAGAATCAAGCTAGAACATGCATAACATAAGGAGACCATGGAAACACATTTCACATAAGACTTCAAAACATGAAACAAGCTACAAGGAAATCTTGGTCTCAAGCTTAAATAAGAATAGAAGGAAAGATATAAGGATATCAAAACTCTCTCAACCTTACTATTCAACATACTATCTCCCACTTAGGAGAAAACCCAACTAAGGCTATCATGAAACAACATAAGGATCTCATCACCACAAAAAGGAACTATAAATTACCGGTACTTTTTTCCGGATTAGCCCATTTTCCCTCTTTGGCTTGAAGTGCATAGAAACAGTTCCACTTTGGAATATCATGATCCGGGTTTTTAAGAGAAGCTTGCTTGGCCTCCCTTCCCTTGGCCGTAAGAGTAGGGCAATCTTACACTTGGTGATCATCCTTCCCAGAACCGTAGCATCCCCTAGTACCGGCTAGGCATTTTCCATTATGCTTCTTTTCACAATTGTGACAAGTAGGTTTAGAAGATGGAGGTCCACTACCTCCCTCTTGGTTACCCTTAGGAGTGCTTGAAAAATCATGGTTTAGAGCTCTCTTCTTGAACCTAGGTTGACCTTGCTCATCGGGCCTAGACCTCTTGAACTCCCTATCATTACTCTTAAGTTTGGACTCCTCAATAGATTGAGCATACACCATGAGTCTAGAAATGTTCATGTCATTATAGAGCATCGCCGTATGGAATTCTTCCTTAACTACGTCGGATACACCGGTAACAAACCTACTCATTTCATATCTAGGATTAGACACCAAGGATGGAGCATACTTAGAAAATTGGGTAAACCTTAAAGAGTACTCTTGCACATTCTTGTTACCTTGCCTAAGATTGATAAACTCCTCTACCTTAACCTCCCTTCTCTCACGGGGAAACTACCTACCAAGGAAGGCTTCCTTAAACAATTCCCATTCTATGGGACCATCCCCAACTGGCCTATTGGCCTTCCATTGAGTAAACCAAATTTGGGCAAAATCCTTCAATTGATAGGCGGTAGGTTCTGCTTTTTCAATAGAAGTCACTCCCATAGCATTGACTATCTTATAAACTTCATCCAAGAATTCTTGGGGATCCTCCCCCATATTAGATCCTAGAAAAACCGGAGGATTCATCCTCACAAAATCCCTCAACTTAAAAGCCATATGTAACACCCCATAAAACCTAGTAAGACCTAGCTAGGGCTTGACTAAATCTAGTAGGTTGAACTAGAGCCTCACATGTTAGTTTATAGTTGGAAACTTTTTTAAATGACGAAAAATGGCTTTTGAAGTTTGTTTGAGGAGATTGGAGGTCAAACGTCAAGAAACGACTATAACGTCCGGAAACTAGTCATTTGAACTAGTGAGTTGAAGGGGTCTTGTCGTTGAAGTTTGGAGTGTTGTTTGAGGGTGAAAACTTGTAGAAGTGACTCTCATACTTAGATGGACATGTTTAGGGGTTAAAATTCCAGGTACGACTCCCCAAAGACCACTCGAGGGGTCCTAGAAGACGACCCCAAAACAGTCTCCCAAAGCTGTCTAGACAGCAAACTTGCAGCTTTTTGGTGGTGATCTATGGAGCCATTACACACCCCTTAGATCAAACCACGGTCCGTGGATGGACCTCGTGGCTCCATACTTTGAATTTTTAGGGGCCTGCAGAATTTAGAGCCACATTCCCAAACCACGGAAGCCAACCATGGCCAGTAGATTGATCTACGGTCCGTGGAAGGCCAACCGTAGATGGGACTGTTTGTTGGCAGTTTTTATTTAAGTTAGGGGTTAGTATTTTAATTAGTTATTGAAGGGGGGTAAAGAGCGGTCGGTTAGAAGTTAATTAAATGACATATATAAACTTATAAGTCCCTAAACTAATCCATTAGCTCACCACAAGTCAAGACCCTAAATCAAAACCCTATTCCCTTTCTCTCCCAAAGTCTTCTCTCAAAGAACACCAAGACATGAGGAAACCAACCTAGGGGCTTGATGATTAAGGATTTATCTTAGGATTTTTGTGGGTTTCTACACCTAAGGTATGGTGGTTTTCATCCATGGGTAGCTATCACCCATGGAGCCCTCTCAAAAGCTTTCAATTCGAATTCTAGAAATCTTCAAAAGCTAGGGTTTCAACTCAACCCCATGGATTCCTTTCAAAGTTGTTCTAAAAGATTGATTTACGTTTGTTATGGATTATATTATTGATTTAAGATGATTTTAAGTTGAATTCCAACGAATCCATGAGTTTTCCCCTAACTCTAGCTATGGCTTGTCTCTACAATATTAGAAGTTGATTCAATTGAATAAATAGAAGTTGATTATGATGTAATTGCATGATCTAAGTATAATTCTTCATATATTCTTGATTAACCTATGAATCTAAGATAAATTTGACATGATCTAGGTTTATCTCATTGAGAGGCAAATAGAGGGGTTAGATGTGATCTTCTAGGATTGAGGATCTTCTGGTTAATTGCCTTAGATTAGATCACCTAGACATGAATTGATCATGATGAATCTTGTAGACCTATATTAACTTGATTATGATCATATTGGTTATATTGTTGGTTTATGATCTTCTTCTATCTAAATGTGCCAAATCTAAGATGATAGACTTGATCTTGACTCTTGGCTTTGAAGGACAATCTATGGAGGTATATTATGATGAAGTTATATTATATGAATTGTTGATCCACCTATGGTTGAGGTGCTTACTTATCATGTATTCTTTGTATGAATGGATTGATCCACTTATGGTGGAGGTGATTACATGTCAATATGAATTGTAGTGTTGAGATAAGGTCCCTCTTCCCTACAACGCTCAAGTAACCTTCAATCTATACCTTGTGCAATGTATGGATAGCATCTCATACCATCATCCACACCAAGGTACCACATTAAGGTCTCTAAAAGTGAACTTACCATTCAACCTTTCCATCTTCAATAATATTCATACACAAAAGACTTAAACCTTTAACAAGTTATTTTAACACATAAGGACCATCACCTAAGACAACCCCTAAGTCATACTTATGCAGTATGCAAGTAGCATCCCATACTACTACGTACACTAAGTACTCCTTAGAAGTCACCATAAGCAAGGCACATTCAAACACAATGTCATAACAAGGAAGTAACTCGTAATACAATCCAAGTATAACATGCATCATTACATTTAGACATTCAAATCAGCATTCTTTAATAATTTCATTTAGAGGACTTTCATTCATTAGGCATGAAGACTTAGAGAACTCACTATGACCTTATCAAAGCCTACTCATGCAAGGCATGGATGGCATCCCATACTACCACCCATACTTCATAGAACTCATCAAGAGACCATAATGCACACCTCACATGATGATAATAGGTATTAACTGACATAGACCATGAAAGCTAAATCATGGAAGCCAAGGTCGCGTGACCCCACACCGAAGAAGGGTGTTTTACTAGCCAAGGTAGAAATAGTAAGCATCCTACGTAGGCACATAGTTATGGGATGATAAAGATGTTCATTGGACTCTAACCTAACATTGGGAGAGCCACCAACTTAGCCATATCCACTCGGTGCTTAGCCTCCATTCTCATAGAGTAGGTCATTCACATTATAATGTTGTACTTGAGAGTGCCACCATCAATAGGCCTACCGACCCAAGGTACAATACACAAGAAAGGGCCACCACCATTAGGTCTATCGATTCAAGGTACATGTAGGATACCTCATTGAACTTCCTAGAAAGAGCCACCACCATTAGGTCTACCGTTTCTAGGTTCATCATTTCACACAAGAAGGGCCACCAGCATTAGGTCTACCATTTCAAGGTTTTACATCACATTAGTTCCTAGACTCCTTATGAAACACTACCAACACTAGGTCTACCAAACCAAGGTTTAGCCAAGAATACTTCATCATTCATTCATTTATGAATGGCTACCAATTCAAGACATTCAACATCGCATTATAGAACCCTTCACATTCCAATCATCAACATTCATGATTGTCAAAAGAGAGATAACATTCAATCCTAACACAATTATCTTTTAAGCAAGATCATAACTCATTCTTTTAGATCACACATATGTTCCACATCACATTCATTTATACAACATCATGATAATACTTCAATTCCTCACACCATGCCTTCAAGACTACGATCACAATGTGCAAAGTAATTAAACACCTCCACCATTCAAGTGGATCATCATCTCTAATACAATTCTACTACAACAAGTAATTAGGTCAAACTTACCCTTTCAAGGCTATGATCACAAATCCTCAATTCAACAACAATTCATCACAATTAGGCATAGATTATGACACAATTCAATAACCCAAAGCAATTTAGGCATAATCCATCAACATTCATTCAAAATCATCAAACCCACTTCATAAGTCACAATTTAAGAATTGAGAGAAATCTTGGGTTCGTAGAGTAAAATCATCTATTAAACATCAATTTAATCATAATTTGACATTACTAAACCTTTGAAATCGTTTGAATAATGAACCCATGAGATTGAGTAAAGTCTAGGGTTTTTCATGAACTTGAAAACTTCTTCGAAATTCACTCTAGGGTGAAAGCTAACCCTAGATGAAGGATCACCATACCTTAATTGATGAATTCACACGAAAATCAAATCAATTAGCCCTGCTCTTCAATCCCTAAGTCTTCTTCTTCTCTTGGTCTTCAATGGAGTTCTAGAGAGAAGATATTTTGAGAGAGAGGGGCTTTGATTTGGGGAAATTGAATAATGAAATCTAAAATAGTATTTTATGGTTTTAATACTCTTAAAATATGTTAATGAACTCAAATAACCATCGGAACACTTAGCTAAGCAAAGGGTAAATTTACCACTTCACCTTTCACTTGGTCGTGCCTCTTAACAGATTGCAGGTATGGTTCACGAAACCCCAATCCTCGGCCCATGGATGGGGTCACAAACCATACTTTCCCTCCGTCAGTTGAGGTTGTGGCTTGCATTTGGGGGCCAAGACCTATGAAGGTTATCCACGGGGCGTGGACCCTTTCCGTAGGTCACCCCATTTTGGGAAGCCTCATGGTTTCCTTGGCATAAGGGATTTAGACTTAGGGTCCTCCTCAAGGGCCCTAAGGATGGTCCTTTGGGGGTCATACCTTGACGTCTAACCCCTAAACACCTCAACCATGGCTCGGGACAACCTCAAACACCCTAAAACCTCACACCAAACTCAAACACACGCACGTTAGGTTCTACTTTCACTTATTCATTTTTAGGGTCGTTGTATGAGTGTTACTTACCTCGCTAAGTTTTACAGGACCTCCAGTTAATTTAGAGGTCCAAATGTAGAAAAATTCAAGCTCGCCAAGTTTTAGAGACTACATCCTTGTAATTTCTTGAGTCCAACGGCGATCCAAGTCAGGCTCGCCGACTGGACTCTTGGCTCCTCAACCTACATATTACAAACACATTCAGTTTTTTCACCTACACAATCAAAACCTATTATTCCAAAAACCAAAATAAAGCAATAAAAAACTTGGGTTTTCTCCCAAGAAGCACCTTAGTTAACGTCATGGCACGACGCAAGTACCCATTCAAACTTCATTCTTAGGGTTTGCCATAGTATCACAAGGAAACCTCAGGTTGTTGTCTTGGGTTAAGCTGCGAAGAATTCTGACCCATTTGGGTCTCCAACTGCTTGATAGAGACGAAATGAGAGGTCACCGTTTGGTTGAGGGTCATATGTCTTCCTTCATTTCCTTCAAAACCTTATCGGACCCTTCAACCTTGTTGAGAATACATGAGAGCATATCCTCAGTCCGGCCACCCTCAGAATCTTTGGGCTTTTGATGCTAGTGTGGAGGAACTTACCTATTCTTCGCCCAACTCTTTCCTTCCAACTGGCATTCCGATCACGCCACTCTCTATCATGGTCTCTCTAGCGCTCATCTCTATTCCAACCTTGGTTACCACGGTGTCCTTGGGTAGTTTGCATGATAACCTCCTCCTTGGTTGGCTAGGTATTTCACTTCCTCATTGTACAACGCTTCAAATTTGGCCTCTTCGGGGTCTACACCACCAACACCGACAATGTTAACACTTCTTATAACAACACCTATAACGTTCTTGACAATGATGTCGAGTTGGGTCATCATCTTTGCCATGTTTTTCTCTCTCTTGACCTTTTTCAATCGTTTCCTTTGTCAACTTGTAAGTATGAGGAGAGACCTGATCTTCACGGGTGTACCGTGCCCGATTATTCTTGGTCATGCCATCAAGGAGTTGGGCTACTATCACATAAGGCTGCTGTATTATACCTCCCAGAGAACGTTGATTAACCACTCCTTTGTTCACCAAATCAAGGCTTCTGTTAAAGTATTGCAGAAGAACATTGTTGGGAAATCCATGAGTTGGGCATTGCAACACCAACTTCTTAGACCTTAGCCAAGTCTCATTGATTGGCTCACCCTCCGAACGCTTGAAGATTTTGATGTTGTCCCAAAGAGTCATCATCTTCGAAAGGGAAAAGAATCGCACTTGAAATGCGGCAATGAGCTCTCCCATGAAGTGATAGAATCTCTTGGCAACTCAGCCAACCATTTCCACGGTTCTCCCATTACAGAATATGCGTACAACCTCAGCCAAACCGATTCTTGAGATATGTTCTTAAAGGAGAATGGTCTGCAGACATCAACAAAGTTTCTTAAATGCTCATGGCGATCCTCATGAGTCAGCTCACCAAAAAACCCTTTCAATTGTAAGAGCTCACCGATTCTTGAGATATGTTCATAAAGGTGTTTGTGATGTGAAGCACATCATTTCCTTCAGATAGAGGCAAGTGAATGGCACCAACTCCACCCACTAGGTTTGGGTCATTGACATTCAGTTAATTGACATCATTGAGATTTCCGATGTCATCTTGGTGGCCCACTTGGCTACCATTGCTTCCATTGACACTCATTTCCTCTGTTTTGACAACAACACAAAAACCAAAACAAAAAATAAGTAGATTCAACTATGACTAACAAGAAAACAATTCAACTTCACCAAAAGAATTTAAAACAACACCACTCCCTGGCAGCGGCGTCATTTTGATTAATAACGTTTCAAAGATACTTCATCCAATTCTAAGCATCAACGATCATTAATCAATACAAAATCCAACAAAATTAGTTGGGGTCGTATCCCACAGAGAGTGGGACGTGTTTCAGATTCAATTGGGAAATATTAACATGGTCAAATCAGTCATAAGAGTAAAAATTATCAAATAGATACATCATTCAAATTAAGGGGTGACACGAATGTCAAATGGGGGGGGGATTGGTTTTTATTATCAAATACAAACATCGGTCACAAACAATAAGAATGAACAATAATTAGACGAGTTCTTGGGATGTGATCGATTATAGGCTAACATAAACATGTGGGTAATTTCAACTATTAGAAAATAGCTAGATATTAATGAGTAGTCTAGGCTATAGTAGAGGTATATTTTCTCTCGAACAATTTACCCCGTATCAAGTGATTTCTGTTGAACATCAACAAGCATGAAAAATAAGAGCCGTCTAAACTTAATCCATTCACTCTCTCGAGCTGAATGTGTAGGATTGGGTTTAGGATTCACTCTCTCAAGATAAACGTAGGTCAACCCAATACACACAAACAATCAATCAATAATTTTAGTTTTAAAACCTCTCTCTCGAGCAAGCCAAGAACACAAACATAGAATTGCATTTGCAAACTACAATTCTTACATTAAATTAAAATTAATGATTAAACTCACTTCTAAATTGCATTTAAACTAACAATTAGCAATACCAATAAACTTAATCAGCCCATAATCACATAATCACACCCTAAGAATTGGGTTTTAGCTAGACATCATAAAAAGATAAAACCGTTACCAAATTTATTATCCATCAACTCGGTAAGATTCATTTCATCTTTACAATACTCCAATTTGAAGATTCTCAAAGACCCACTTCCAAATTCTCAAAACTGAATTTCTTCAATCCTTCAAAGCTAAAGAAAACTAGCGAAAACTGTGTCCAGATGCTAAAAACTTAATAATAAAATTCTTCTTAAGTAATATGATAAGTGATACTAAAAAAAATGTTCAAAAACGTATTTATAGTATCCAAAAATGTATTGCGAAGTGTCACTCGGTGAAGTAAGTCGGGTTCAATGAATCACTAGATGATTTGCCCTTTGTTCTTTTCCATCGCTCTTTTGTCTTGGTACTCAGCATCCTTAAGGTTTGTAACTTTGGGCGTTTGGCTTTGCGGAATCACTCGGTGATCTGCCGAATCCTCCTTTTCATCGCCAACTTGGTACTTTCCTTCGGAGATTGGCACACTAGATTTTTAGGTGGTCTGATGAGCCACTTGGCGAACCGCCAAGTGTTCTTGGCAATCCTCTGGCTCGGCCTTCTTTGTTCCTTCAGCTTGTTTTGTTTCTTTTTGCCTAGTAGTGTCCACGCTTTGTTCCACAATCCATATTCCTGAAAATCAAGGATTTAACATCAGTTATTGGCACAAATTAAGCATTTGAGGACACTAAATCTATGTAATCAAAGCCCTAAATGAGTCCAAATCTCGGACACATCAACTCTCTATTTTTTAAATAAGGAGGAGTTCCTTCTTGTGTAACAACTTCAAAGTTGATTCTATTTCCTCTTTCTTTGCCTTTCATTCCTCCTTCCTTTCCACACCCCCAACATAGGCTTTTTGGCCAAGTTTGTTGTTCAAACAGAATCAATGGTTCAAAAAGTATTTGGGTGCAAAAGTAAGGACAATTTGTCTTAAGAGGCTTTGTTTTGGTTTTGCCAACAAATGATGTAGGTTCAAATGGTGCAAAAAATAGATGCACACCCTCACAAGGTAGTCACAAAAGATTATGAAAATTTAGGTTCCCTTTTAGAATTATTATCGATGATCACGCCTTATATTTACCAAAGTTTAGACAATTTAACTAACAAGGAAAATTCTAGGAATCCACAAACATGCTTTCAAGTGAGACCTCACCACACGTGGCACTTCAAAATACACTCATTTAGTACATCCCAAAAAGATCAAAAGTGTTTGTGCAATGCTCATTGCAAGGCTCACATCAAAACACAGTTAGTCAATTAAATATTCAGATAGATCACTCAATAGTGAAAGCAGATCAATTTCATTCTCGTAACATAAACACTATACGCTATGCTCATCATAAGTATAATTAAAAAATCAACATTGAAAACAACCAATTCATTACCAATGAAAACTCAAGCATTTCACAACTTATGGGGTAATTGGAAGTTGATAGAAGGTCTCAGCGGGAGCACAACACATTGAAATATTTTAAACATAACAAACACATTAAAAAGGGGAAGATTGGCATGAGTGCCCTCACCCTACCAAAAACTAAATCACAGTATCCTCAATGCAAAGGAATATCATAAGCAAGTGAATATGAAGAGACTCCCAGAATATTTTTGGAAATGTGTTCGCCGACTCGTTTGGCGGATCGCCAAAAAAGTGCATCTCACTAATTGCGTCTGTAGCGTGGGAGAACTTAGCCTCCAATTCAGCGATAAGGCTTAAGATCACTGACTTTAATTGGCAAACCTCTGAGTTCCTCTAATTGTGTCCAAACTGCATCGGGTTCACCCAATAACATCAGCGCATTGCCAAGTCGGTGATGTAGTCTGCCGAAATTGACAGTGATAACCTAAGGTTGAGAAACCCATTGGGTGAACTCATTTGAGCATTCCTTAACTGTGTTGGTGAATCACCGAGTTACCTTCTCCATCACCAATTTTTGAACAATACCTACAAAATTGACACCTACATTATTTAAAACAACTAACTGTTAGGTTGCCTCGTTAGAAGTGCCTAATTTAACGTCGCGGCACAACGTGGATTTGCCTTCATGAATCAACCAAATACACCACTTCTACAACCCACTGACCATGACCTTCCCCAAAATACACCTTCAACCTTTGCCCATTCACTTTGATTGAAACGCCTTTGCATCTTCAATTTCTATCGCTGCATTACTTGAGCTTACCCGAGAAAAGTTTCAATATTGAATAATAAAGTAGATCCCTTACTCAAAACTCATGAGGCAAAACCTTCGCAGCATGCCACCATAAAACCTTTTCCTTATAGAGAGTAGAGCTTTCATATGCTTGAAAATGACACCCATCCAACTCAAGTATTTTGACGAACACGATCCTTGGATGTCATGTCTTAAGTTTATCCATTTTAATGCCCATAACACTTTGTGTTCTAACAAACAGGAAATTGAGAGGCTTTCCCAAACATTAAATTTTACAATGACATACAATTAGGAAATTTGATTGCCGTGTGATAATCCTAAAGTGCTTAATCAAACTTGCGGGATCAATCAACACGGTTGATATTTAACGTTTTAGCTAAGATGCTCTTTATCTCTGGATTAGACACTTCAACGTTTTTGCTAGATTGCGGAAGATATTGTGTTGCAACCAATACTTTCATAGAAGGGCTGAATATTGAAGGTTGCAAAAGTGTGATCCTTCAACACTTATAATTGCCCTTGGGGTCCCAAACATTGTGAAAATATTCTTTTAGAGAAAAATTGTGACACTTCTTGGAGACATAGTCAACTACTACAATAATTTATTTTTTCCTAAGTGAGCTAGGAAAATGACAAATAAAATTAATCCCCCTTACATCAAATAATTCAATTTCAAAGACTTGCGACACTTGCAATTCATGTCTCCTAGAAATACTCCCTTGCTATTGACATTGAACACAATTTTTGTAAAAGGCATGAGCATCTCATAACATGGTAGGCCAATAATAGACACATTGCAAAACCATAGAGGATCTACGGATACATCTACGATTACCACATGCAAATGAATCATGGTATTCTTCAAGTATCTCATTCACTTCCACTTCGGGTAAACGTCGAATGATATTATTATCATACTCCCTAAAAAGGAAAGGTTCATCCCATATATACTTCTTCACATCAAATAGGAATTTTCTTTTTTGATGGCTATAATAAGGTAAAAGTCCACATACAATGAAGTTTGGAAAATCAACATACCAAGGAACAGAGGGTGTAGAAATTACCATTACCCATTCATTAGGAAAGGCATAATCGATATATTTCTCCCCTGCTATTTGAGCATCCGCTTCCAACCTTGAAAGATGGTGAGCTACTTGATTTTCACATCCCTTTCTATCTTTTACTTCAAAGTAAAATTCTTCAACGGGTAACACCAATCAGATCAACCTTGGTTTAGCCTCTTTATTTTTATTAATTACCGTATTGCCGCATGATTTGTGTGCATGATTTCTTTGGTACCCAACAAGTATGCTCTAACCTTCTCAAACCCATATACAACTGATGTGCCATGAAATCTTGGCGCATTTGATGGTTGAAAACTAAGAATTGATACTAGAATCAAGTGTATTTATGTGGATATAATGCATTTGGCTATGTTGTATAGGTGAAACAGATGAAAAGTGAAAACGGGGAGAAATGAATAAAAAGTTTTGTAAAAGATCAAGTTAATACCACGGGCACTTAGATAGGTCGTGGTCCTTGTCACGGTCCGTTGTGTTGGTCGTGAAGCTGAACAAGTGTGAAAGCTTGAGAGGAGTTGAAAGTGGATTGGACCAAGTGAAGACCACCGACGACATCACGGGCCATAGTCCTCACTACGGACCGTGGTGCAAGTAGTGGTGTGGAACCAGTGAAAATGGTAAAAGAAGTTGCTAAGTGATGGGGGCCAAGTTAAGACCACGGGCACCTTTACGGGCCGTGAAGATTAAGACAAACCGTGGTTGCTTCCATGGTGCAATTTCCAATTTGATGGCATTGAAGACCCAGCTTTTGGGAAAGCCCAAGTAAAGACCACAGATACCTTCATGGGTTGTGGTCCCAATGAAGGCCCATAGTACAATTCTTAGTACCCTTTCCAGTGTGATGATATTGAAGACCAAATGTTGGAGAGATCAAGGGAAGACCACGGAGGGCTTCACGGACCGTGAAGCCCTTTGACGGGTCGTGGAAGTGGCCATGAAAAGGCAAGACAGTTCAGTCCTACTTCGAGTAGGACTATTTTTGAAAAACTTATTTTAAATTAATTAGGTTATTTTTATGTTTTTATCTTATCGAAGCTTAAACGACGAACGAGTTTCCATTATCTTCAGTTTGTTATTTTTTATTTTGGATATTGAATTGAGTTTGAAGTCCAGATTTCCAGTTTACAGAGTATCGAAGAGATTGTTGATTTGCTAAATCTCGTAAGTACGTTTTTAACATGTTTTCATTCCTTATTACTGATTGTTTACATAAAGTCATGAGTGGCTAAACACCACAACTGGGGTTGTGGGATCCCTGATGAAGTTTTAACTATAATTTCATAAAACGAGTGAAAGGCAATCTGTGGGTCCAAATTGTAGTTAAAGCTTTTGTTATCCTTGTAATTAAATGAGTGCACGCATTATAGTGAGCTTGTATCTGGCATTTGTTCGAGAGAAAAATACCAATTAGGAAAAAGCTGATCTATCCTAACGAATTGGAGTTAAAGTCGAGAGAAAAGAACTTTAACATCAAACCATTGTAAGCGAGGGTCAATGTTAGTAACACTCTAGGCCCGAGATGACGTGAGTGAAACTTGTATGATTAGACTGATAAGTGTTAGATGAAATCAACTCACACAAATGTTGTAAACATTGAATTCCCTGAAATTCAATTACGGAATAACACTAGAACTAACGTTATGGTGAACACAAACACTGGTTTATCTTAATCATCTGAGTCTACTTTATAACGTAATATTATGCGAGTCGTTAATACATTTAAACCAAATCCAATTTACTTTCTGTCATTATTCGTTTAGGAGATAATAACAACATTCGAATAAATGCGACAGTGAAACCTTTTCTGTAAAAAAATTCTTTGTGGGATCGACCTCAACTCAAGTTGAGTTCTGTAAATTGACATTGACCATTTACACCTCTTAATTGAGGTATGAGCTTGGACGTATCAACAACAGCCAACAATTCTTTCTCTATCACGGTGTAATTCTTTTGAGCACGATTCAACGTTTTTCTCACATAATAGATGGAATAAAAGAACTTGTTTTTGTGTTTCACAAGAACAACTCCTAATGCCAACCAACTAGCGCCACACAACATTTCAAAGGGGATATTTCAATCTTGTTCCATGATAATGAGTTTCTCCTTTACAGTCTTGAAAGCATCCAAGAATAAAATATCAACAAAAAAAGTTTTTTATTTCTCGAGAAGCTTGCACAATGGAATGGCAATATTGGATAAGTCATTAATGAACTGCCTATAGAAACATACATGATCAAGAAAAATTCTTACCGCCTTTATCGAAATTTGAGGGGGTGGTGGGGTAATTTTTCGATAACTTGAATTGTAATTTGATCAACCTCAATACCATCCTTGGATATTTTATGCCCAAGCACAATTCCTTCTTTCACCATGAACTGACACCTTTCCCAATTAATTACCAAATTTGAATCTACACACCTTTTAAGAACCATCTCTAAATGCTTCAAGCATTCTTAAAAAGAGTTTCCAACTACCAAAAAATCTTCCATCAACACTTCCATGGATTCCTTTACCATATCCGTCAAGATTGATCGCAAGCACTTTTTAAAAGTAGACGGTGTGTTACATAAACTAAATGGCATTTAATTGAAAGAAAATGTTCAACAAGGGCATGTAAATGTTGTTTTCTCTTGATCCTCCGGTGCAATACAGTTTTTGTTATACCCAGAATACTCCTTATGTAAGCAATACAACCCCTTCGCTGCTAGCCTATCAAACATTTGATCGATATAGGGCATGGGGAAACGGTCCTTTTTTGTCCATGAGTTAAACTTTTGATAATCCATACACACACGCCACCTGGTCACGGGTCTAGTGGCAACAAGCTAAGATTTATCATTTGGAATGACCATGGTACCACTCGTTATAGGAACACATTGAACTGGACTCACCGATTAACTATCCGCAATTGGGAAGATAACTCCCACATATAAACATTTTATAATTACCTTTTTCACCACCTTTTGCATATAGGTTTGTTTTGTGCTCATGCTTGGTTTGGAATCTTTAGACAAACTGATTTTTTGAGTACATACACTTGGCAAGATACCAACAATATTGGAAATTGACCACCCCAAGCCTCTAATGTGCCTCTTGAACACTAAGATTAACAACTCCACTTGCCATTGTTAATGATTATTTGCATTACTTACCAAGAGTGTGTTGTTTTTCCACTAAAAAGCATACTTGATATGAGGCGGGAGCTCATTCAAATCTAATTTTGGTTGTTCAATGATAGATGGATTGGCCTGTGGTGCTTCTTGGCTAAAAACATCGATATCAAGTTTCATTTGAAATGAAGTATGTGAGTCCACACCTACAAGAGTTGCCGCAACTTGATCTTATTCGCTAATTTTGGCTTAATCATAAACAAGTAGGACTTGAGCCAAAGATTCCCCACAATATGATGCATTTCCAATACATCCCATCGCTTCATCAATCTGATTAAAGTTAGACACAATGTGCATATAATATGGATATTTCATTGACTTTTTAATATTAAAGCTCACTACTTTGTCATTGACTCGAAACTTCAACTCACCACCTTCTACATTAACCAAAGCTTTGACAATGACTAAGAAGGGACTACAAAGAATAACCGGCATCTCAATATCAATCTCACAATCAAGCACTACAAAATCAGTGGGGAATACGAATTTCTGAACATTCACTAACACATCATAGACCACACCCACCGGTCTCTTTATTGAACGATCAACCATTAAGAGCCCCATGTTTGTTTGTTTCGGTTTGTCAAGACAAGATTATTAAATGTCATCAATGGCATCAAATTATATTGGCACCAAGATCACACAAGGCTTTTACAAAAGTGCATGGAATAGTGAAATCTCTCGGATCATCTTTTTTGAAGACTGCATTCTTTTTCATTACTACACTACATATTTGCAGCAATTCAATTGTTTTGCAATCTATCACCGTCTTCTTTTTCACCTATTCTTTTATATATTTGGTATAACTCAACATTAAGGTCAAGGCATCCACTAATGGTATAAATACTTTCAAATCATTCTCTATTTCCACGATCTTTTGTAATTTTGCATTGTCATTTTTCTTTTTCAGTCATTGGGGAAAATGAGGTATAATCCAGATTTGAGGTAATGTGGATGAAGCCTCTACCCCACCTTCCTTCACATTTTTCTTTGGCTCGTTATCCATTTCCTTTGTTTGTGCCTTACCCATTCCCTTAGGTGAGCCATCACCCTTTGAGACTCCTCATTATCGGGTTTTGTTATTTCTTGCCAAGTCCTTCCAATTATAGTAACTATGGCCGAGACATGGGTATCATCCTTTTAATTTTTATCTCGATGAGTCATTGAACTTTCATACGCAGTAGCATGCATAAAACCAGTCAACTGACCCATTTTTCTTCAAGCACCTTATGGAAAATGCATGTGAGCTTGCGGTAGTGGACAAGGCTAAAATGCCACTCTTCATCTCTTGCAAAATCAAATTTGACCCCTCAATTTTGTCGAGTATTTTAGTGAACAAATCATTTGTTTGTGTAATTATCAGCTTATGTAATTTGACGGGCTGCACACATATAAAAATTTTACATTCTCTTGCATACCATGCCACATTATTATTTATGGTCCAACCTTGATTTTCGGCAAGCATTGAGTAGCTTATCAAAAAACCCTCAAAATTTCCACCTCTCATGTAACCCCCATCATAATACAATTGCCCAGATATTGCATTAAGTGAATATTCCCCACCTCAAATAACATGTCTGGATAACATGTCAAGTTGACGAATACATTTAGCAATGTTTTTGTTAGTCTCTTGGTTTTCTTCTTCTTCTTCATTTAACAGCCTTGTATGGAAGTGACACATGATCTTCACCTGTGTGCCAAGCTTGATTAATTTTTGTCATCTCATCAAACAACCTCGATGAGTCAAATGGTTTTTTAACTATACCACCCCAAAAAAGATGATCAACAATCCTTTATTCATCACTTCAAGACTTTGGTAAAAATATTGTACCAACAACTCATCAGGGAAACCATGTCTTGGACATCGCAACAAAGCCATCCTAAAGCGTAACCACATTTCATGTGTGAGTTCTCCATTCACACTTTCAAAATTCCTAATGTTTTTCCTCAATTTAATTATTTTAGACGGAGGATAGAACCTCTCAAGGAAAGCTTCAATAAATTCTTGCAATGAGGTAATAGACTCTCTCGGCAATTCAATCAACCACCCAATTTCTTCCTCTATTAAAGAAAGAAGGAATAACCACAACCTCATAGACTCTTATGAAATACCATCAACCGAAAAAGGGTTGCATTCACTAAAACATTTTCGGAGGTATTCATTAGGATTTTCATTCTCAAATCCCCAAAATATTCCTTCACTTTTAATAAGTTGCGACATAGACTTGGTTACGACAAATGTGGTGACCTTATGCATTGGTGCCGACAAAAATTCTCAAACTTCATTGGTGGTATGAGAAATCACCTAATCTTTATTCCTAAAATCATTATTTTGCCCATGGAAATTAGAGTCATCACAATTATGTATGAGTAATTTGAACCTTGTTGTGTGTATTCATGTTGAGTCTTATGCAACACTATTTGAGACATCCTTTTTTAACTGCTTATCTTGAGTTTTACTTTAGGAGAATCAAAAGTTTACGTTGGGGATGTTGATGAGTCCGAGATCTTGACTTATTAAGGGGATTATTTTATTAGTTTTAATATCCTCAAATGCCTTATTTATGCTATAAACTGATGTTAAAGCCTTTATTTTCAGGTATGTGGATTAAATAGCAAAAAAAGGATAGTAACAAGCAAAACGGAACAAAACAAGTTGAAGACATGGAGAAAGGTGACCCTGGTGATCACCAAGACCACTTAGAGACTTGTTGATTTGCTGTTCAATCAGCCTAAAGTTCTAGTGTGCCAACCCAAGGGAAGAAATGAACGTAGGGGCAGTCGGCGAGTCGCCGAGCAATTCCATGATGACAAGATGGATTACACAAAGTTACAGGACTTGAGAATGCTGACAACCAATGCATATCAACGATAGAAGAGAGCAAAGGGTGGTTCGCCGAACCGCTCGGCAAACCCGACTTACCTCGCCTAATGGCCTTTCGCGGCAAATTTTTGGAAACTATAAATTGAATTATGAACTGTAAATTAAGAAGCTTGCTACCATTTAGAATAGTTTTCTTTGAAGTTTGAGATTTTCCTAGTAGACTTAAACGCTTTTTAAGACTCAATTTAGAGATTTTGCAAGTGGGTTGCTAATTTTCTTCAATTAGGAACATTGTAAAGGCTTGAATGCTTTTATGCAATTGATGACTAATCGATGTGGTAACTGTGTTATCCTTTTTATGATGTTTCGCTAAAACCCCAATTCTTGCGGTCTGATTATGGGTTGAATTATCATATGGGTAATGTTAATTACTAGTTTAAGTGCTATATTGAAGTTGGTTTAATCACTTGCTGAAGTTTAATTTATGAATTTTTGTTGCAAATGTTGTTCAAATTTTATGTTCTTAGCTTGCTCAAGAGAGAATTTTAGGAACCAAGGTTTTTGTTTAATGGTTTGTAGGTATTCAGTTGATATGTGTTCAGCCCGAGAGAGTGAATCCTAAACCCAATCCTACCCATCTAGCTTGAGAGAATTGATGAGTTAAGGTGTGGGTTGTTCCAAAGAAATCACTTAAACCGGGATGGTTGTTCAAGAGAAAACTATTTCACTCCAAGTCTAGCATACCCACTAATATTTAGCTATGTATTAGTAGTTACAATTACCCATTTAGTGAAATTTGCCTATAGTCGATCACATCCTGAGAATTCTTCTCCGTATTGTTGTTTTCAGTTTTGTGTGAATGCTTTGTAGCTGATAATTGCAAACAAAATCCCCCCATCTAGCATTCGTGTCACCCCTTTTGATTTGTTGCATGTCTTTTTTGATAAATTCTATTCATATAGCTAGTTAAACCACGTTAGTACTTCTTGATTAAATTTTAACATGTACCGCACCCTGTGAGTTTGACCCCAACTCATTTGTTGGGTCTTACACTAATTAACGATCGTTTGCACCTAGAATTGGATGACGTGTGCTTTGAACTTTCATCAGTGTGCTCAGATAGCAAGGTTGTGGAGTGTCCTGATATCCTCATCTTTTTCTTCTACTCCTACTCTAGCTTGAGATAAAGTGTTCTTCTTAGCTTGTATTCTGTTTTGGAGTCATGAGTGCTTTTTGTGTTTCCATGATTTCCTTTAGATATTTTGTAATACCCTGAAACTAGTAGCCTAAACTAGAGCCTTATGTGAAGCTTCTAGAGCTTGACGATAGGGCCAGTCATGAATTTAGCTTTCCGTACTTAAAGTGAGGGGTTTCGGGGTAGAACGTCAAGGTACGGCTCCCCAAGGACCAACCAAGGGTCCTTGAAGAGGACCCTATCAAATTACCATAGAAACTTCCCTAAGGCAGTGTACCCAAGAAGGGAGTCACGCCCTTTAGGGGGTTCCACGTCAGCGTCCCAAAATGAAGAGCTGCATACCACCACCCATGTATTACCAGAACGCCCCATGGGTCCACCCACGGCTCATGGGCGAGGTGTCTAGGGTGAGGTAGTGATGGTCAATTAGGCGGTTAAGTGAGGGCATGATGGAACATTTCAAAATTAGCTAGGGGGTTAAGTGGTGGCATTTTATATTAGTTTATACCACCTATATAAATACTTTGGACTCCTATATTTATTGATCCTACACAATAATTCAACTCACCCAAAAGAACCCATTTCCCTCAAAGAACATCTCTCTCTACAAGAAAAAGAAGAAGAGGAGAATCAAGCTAGGTTAAATTCCTCTAATATTCCAAATTTTAGAGGGCTTTGTATTTAAGGTATTATATTTTATTCGTTCATGGATTCTTACATCCATGGAACCCCCCAGAATCCCCCAATTGTGAAAATGAACCCCAATTCTAGTTAGGGTTTCTTCCTATATTGTGGGTGTTTTTTTATGTTGATCCAATCGAGTGGGTAATGATCAATTATGATTGAATTAGTAGGGAATCATGTTAGTATGAATAAATTACATATTTTCCATGGCTAACCCTAGTCTAATTGATAAAATTAAAGTAATGTGAGTTTATGCCTTGTGAAGGGAAATTGAGGATTTATTGATGATCTTCTAGAATTGATGACATGAGTAGTAATTTTTCAATAATAAAAGTATGTAGACATGAATTAAATTAGAATAACATGTATGTGATGGATCATGACTAGTAAGGTTTGAGGTTGATACTTTACGATGATGTATGACTAGAATCACTTAAGAATGAAGCATCTGATTAGAATGCCTTACTTTGCCTTTTGTTCCAGTATGCTTAGCCCTGAAGGAAAGGATCAAGTTGTCGGAAAAAAGGAGCAGTCGGTGCATCGCCGAGATGTTTCGCAAAGTAGTGCCATGTCGCCCAATGAACCAGAGCACGACGATGCTGAAGGCTGGTGCAAGACGGTGATGAACAACACCAAAAGGCAAATCGCCGAGTTGATCGGCGATTCCGACTAACGACTCCGAATGATCCACTGCAGCACAAATTTGTGAACACTATAAATACTAGTTAGAGTTGTAGTTTTAAAAGTCAAACAATTATTATAATTTTCATATAGAATAGTACTTTTTGATATTTTTGCTAAGTTTGAGAGGGTTTTAAAGACCTAAAGATCTAAAGGGTTTCATTTTCAATATTTGTATTTGGGTCTCTTGGATTCATCAATTTTGGCATGTATGAAGACTTAAATATTTATACCTAGTTGAATGCGAGCTCAATTTGTTATAAATTTCTATCTTTTATACATGTGTCGCTAAAAACTCCAATTCTTGGGGTGTGATTTAGGGAATATGGGTTAAGATAATTGTTGGGTCTTGCTTGTTGATAGTTTAATCGTAATTTAATTGTTGAGTATTTGTGTCAGAACAGGACATATGAGTGCAAACATGGAGAATAGCTGCCAAGCAGGTCATCCAATGGGTGGTTCTTTTCATCGAACCGACATCGATGATGTTAATAATGTTTATGATCCTGCCCACGTGGGTGGGATAGGTGCAATTTGCATGCCACAAGCCGACAGAAATGCAATGTTTGAAGTAACTAGCGTGACACTCCAGCTCATACATTCAAGAGGTTTATTTGGAGAGTTAGAGCATGAAGATCCGCATGGACATATACGAAGCTTTGTGGAAGTGTGCACCCCTTTATCATTCAAGAATCTATCTCAAGAATCCTTACGGCTTGGCTTATTTCCATTATCATTCACCGGGGGAGCTACTAAATGGTTGATCGAGCTTCTAAACAACTCCTTCAAATCATGGGAGGAACTGGTTATGGCCTTTCACGAAATATTCTTTCCTCCATCAAGAATGATGAAACTGAGGGACGACATTCAGAATTTCAAGCAAAAGGAGGGTGAACCAATTCACGAATCACGTACAAGATTCAAGAGATTTTTTTGCGTAAGTGCCCAACGTATGGACTGCCAGGTGAATTGTTGCTCCAATACTTTTACCGTAGTCTAAACTCGATTAATAAATGGATAGCTGATCAATTGGTACAAGGAGAAATAATGTTACAATCATTTGAAGTAGCCTCATTTCTCGTCGATGGTATGACTAAAGTAAACCAAGCATGGTACACTAAAAATGATCAAGTTTCCCCACTGTGCTTCAGATTAACACAAGAACAACTCGATAAAGAAAGGGACAGGGACAAAAACATCAAAAAGATGTTGTGTCAAATGGAAATTTTACAAGAACACATGAAGGAGACATATGGAGTATTTCGAGTTGAAGAGGGTTCTTCTTCCGGTTACTTGAGATCGGTGGTGAATCAAGGTTGGAACTCCAGAAGATACGAGAAGGGTTTCCACCCACGCTATGAACAGTGGGGCAGAAATCAAAGTTGGAACTATTATAGGGGTGAAGAACCAAAGAGATATTGGCAAGATTGGGCTGAGCGGGATGATCAAGAGGAGGACCATACTCACTTGAGTGAAAGCCTGAAATCCAAAGGGAGTGCAAGTAGTCCTCGGGTAAATGATTTATTGATACGCATTCTTGATAAAGTTGAGGGCTCCGATGATTTGCTAAAAGGGATGAAAGATGACTTTTCACCATTGAACAGTAAAGTGAATTCTCATGCTGATGCCATCAAAATGCTGGAAGGTCAAATGAGTTTATTATCAGCTAAATTGAAGTCCAAAACACCGATGGAAGATATTTAAAGAAAGCTTGATGTAGTTACCCGTAGCAGAAAGGTTGCAATAGGTAGTGTGATGGAAGATGAGGATTCTCGAAAGCATGAATAGAGCCAAGGTACAGAGGAACAAGAATTACCTATTCAACCAAACCTTGCCACATAACCACATGAGGAAGAAGAGCAACAAATTCAAGTTCCAAAAGTCATGCACCCTTTACCCAATTCTTGGGGTGTGATTTAGGGAATATGGGTTAAGATAATTGTTGGGTCTTGCTTGCTGATAGTTTAATCGTAGTTTAATTGTGATTTCGTTTAGTAGTTGTGGATGAATTTAATGAATTTGAAGTTGCAAATACAAGTTTAGTTATGTGTTTTTGCCTTGCTCGAGAGAGAGGTTGTAAAACTAAAACTACTAAATTGATGGCCTGTGGGAGTGGGTCGACATGAGGTTTAGCTCGAGAGAGTGAATCCTAGTCTAATTCCCACACTCTCATCTCGAGAGAGTGAGTGGGTTAAGGCGTAGGCTGGTCTGCATGCGGCAAGTGGGTGTTCGAGAGGAACGGGTTTAAAATAGGGTAAGTTGCTCGAGAGAGAGCTTATCCCCATTAAAGTTTAGCCTATTCACAATTATTCTTTGAATCTTCTATCGAAAGCATATACCCAATAATCTAGCTTAACCCGTATTCCCGTCACATCCCAAGGATCCCCTCTCATTACTTAAAAATCCTTGTTTATTTTGTTGTTTTTATTTACTTCTAGAAAAACCCAATTGTTAATTGACACTATTGTGTCCACCTGTAATTTATAATGTTTTTAATCGTTAATGTCTTTATCTACGACTAGTTAGATTTAAAATTTATTTTTTGTATTAATTCTCAATACCACTCTCTTGGGAACGGTCGAAACACTTAGTTGGGTTACTAAACTATTGTATGATCGTAGACACTTGCATCAGAAGTTGTGTTTTGATTACGTAGATATCAGCTTAAATTAGCATCCTAGAATGCTTCCATGGAAACATGACTTGGTTAGGCCAAACCACATCATTGGTAGCTAGGATGGTGAAATAATACCCTTCATTGTATAGCTTTAACTTACATGATAGTATGTTTTCCTTTGATATCATGGTCTAGTCTAATAGCTTTCTATTCCTTGGTAGTCTAGAAATGATAAATAGTAATCATTCATGTATGATAGCCTAAGGTGGTACTTAGAACGGGTAGGATTATGGGGTATTATTCATGCATTCCGCAAGTATAACTTGAAGCTACTTATGAAGTATGTCTTCTATGTGTTGTATGCTTAGCTTGGATAGAGTAATAGTACATTTCCTTGAGTAGATTGTACTTGCATAATCAAGGTTCCTTCCATGGTAGCTTGGTCTAGTATAAGGTAGTGTTTTCCTTGGTAGCCTTGAATAGATATATTATAACCATTCACGAGTAATGACTTATCTTGGATCAGTAAGAAGGTATTGTTCCATCAACAACAAGAATAGCTAAAGATGGACTAGTCCCTAATTAAAATAGCATGTTTATGATGAAACTAGATTACTTCAAGGAAGTATTGTAAGTATGTTCTAATATGAGGTTTGCCTATATGATACATGCTTATCTTGGATTGTTGGTATAGTTGCCTTTCTTGAAATGTTAGACTAAAGGTGAATATTCCCTCATCTATGAGAAATAAGCTAATGATGAGTTCCTAAGATCATGAGGATGATTATGATGACTTAAAAGTGATACTTAGTGTGGCTTGGATTATGGGGTCTCATCCATGCATTGCACAAGTATGATTTGAGGTTACATGAGAAGTAGTTCCATTATGATATGAAGGACTAAGGGTTGACAAATGCTTATATGATGCCTATGTTAGAGATTATGCTTATGACTATGTTATTGTCTCATATGCTTATAGTGTATGTTTCATGAAGTATCTCTTATTATTATGGCATATGAGTTATGTTGACTAACCCTTATGTTATGTTGTTATGAAGTTATGCTAGTTATCATATTTAGTACAATTTGTACTAACGCATACTGTGGCCTACATTCTCATTAAATGTAGGTTTCGGCGAATTTGAGTCCATTGTTGTGGCTAGGTTTCTAGAAGAGCAAGAAGTTGAAGACTTGGTAAGTCCTCATAGCATCGAGGATTTGATCACCTTTTCTTTATGTCTGTATTTTATGTTTTAGACTATTGTATGGGCTGTTTCCCAAGATTTATTCTAAGTTGTTTAGATTGTTTGATACAAGTGTGATAAGACTTCCACTTTGCTTTGATTGAGACTTTGATTGTATGGAAAATGTTTTAAAAATTTCCGCACCTTTCTATTATCTTATGTTTGATATGCTAAGTGGGTTATAGTGAGTACTTCGGGGTTCTATATTCCATGTTACATCTAGGGTTTACCCATAGGTCCTCACATATGCATGTTCATGAGAAATTCATGTTTTGTAGAAAAAATGAGTTTTTATGCTTGACTTTCCTCATGTTGTTGTGCATTGAGTATGAGTTGCCTAGTTGACTTCATGAGATGAATTGATGAACATAAATTATTATTTCTTGAGTAGTTGGCCTAATGGATTCATTCATTGTGTTGAGTATGGCTTAAAGCTTGGAGAAGGTAGTTCCTCCTATGAACATGTGGAATGTTGAATTTCATGCATAATGGGTTGTTAGATGTAGTTCCTACTACCTTGTGTTGTATTGATTATTTTTGCGATGGAGTTGAAGTTTCCTCCTTTGAATTGTTCATTATTTTTATGTTTTATGTATAATGGGTTGCTAGTCTTGAGTCTTTACTTCCGGAAGGTGTCTAGATCATCATTCGAGGATGAATGTACCAAGGGGGGAGATATTGTAACACCCCGGAAACTAGTAGGCTAAACTAGAGCTTGACGTGAGGGTTATAGTCCGATGATGTAACTCCCCGTCCTTAATATAAAAGGGTTTTGTGTTATAGCGTCAAGG
>JAJONQ010036094.1:0-17208 GCA_036250385.1 Solanum microdontum
ATATAACTATCCGATACCAAATAAAATACTAAAGATAAGACAAATACAAGGATATAATTATTTTAGCAAATTTGATTGTAAATCAGGATTTTATCACTTAAAATTAGAAGAAGAATCTAAAAAACTAACAACATTCACTGTACCACAAGGACGAGAATTAAGACATAGGCAAAATAGACTTAACAACAATATATTTGCAGGAATTTGTAAAAAATCTATAGTAGCACAGAGAAAAACTATTTTATATCTACAAATACAAATAGAAAGTTTAGAATATAAACTTCAACACAATCTATAAATGAATAAAGAAGAATATGCCATAGACGAAAAAACATATGAAAACTATGACAGTGTTTCCGTAATTGTACAACAAGATTTACAACAATATTAAGGATATTTTTATTGTTGTCATGAATCACGGAAAGAGTGCAATGTACAAGAGTAGTGACGTGGTTGGATGGGAATACACTGATTGTGTTGACTACAAATCTTGGTTATTCGGTAAATTTTTTGGTAATGGTGGTTCTATTTTTATTATAGTTTCAACTATAATTGTTTTTCGCCAAATTACTCAACCTTTGGAACTTTGCTTATAAGGTATGTAATTCTACGATTGTCTTTACTCTTTTTGATGAAAAGAAACTTGGTTACAAGTCCAAAGTTTATTATAAAACCATTCTGAAAAGAATTGGGAAAGTTGACAATCTTGATAAAGCAAAAATTAATTTGGAAAACACAGAGGATATTTTTATTGCGGTCGTTTCCCAAGTAAATATTGTGGCCTATGTGAGTGACTGGGTGATAGATTCTGGTGCTACTAGACATATTTGTGCTAATAAAATTAATTTTGTGTCTTTCACTCAAGTCAATAAAGGATAAGAACTTGTATATCTTGGTGATTCAAGAACCACTCAAGTTCTTGGAAAAGGTAAAGTTCCTCTTAAACTCACATCTGAAAAATCTTTAGTTTTATCTGAAGTGTTGCATGTTCCTAATATTCGAGCCAATTTGATTTTTGTGGGTTTATTAGGAAAGGCTGGAGTAAAGGTTTTATTTGAGACTAATAAAGTCATTGTAACAAAAAATAATATTTTTATGGGCAAAGGATATTGTAACTGTGGTTTGTTTGTACTAAATGTTATAAATGAAAATGCTAGTTCTTCTGCTTATTTGATTGATTCTTTCGATTTATGGCATGCTAGACTTGGACATGTTAGTTTATCTTATATTAAGAAAATGCATTCTGACGGCCTTATTGATAATGTTAATTTTTCAAGTATTGATAAGTGTGAAATTTGTGCTGAGGCTAAACAATTTAAAAAGTTTCATGCTTCTACTTTTAGAGAAACCAATTTATTAGATTTAGTGCATATTGAATTTGGGAGACTTGAAACAAACTATGACTAGAGGTGGTAAAAGATATTATGTCACATTTATCGATGATTTTTCTAGATATACAAGAGTATATTTGTTGAGAAATAAAGATGATGCTTTTGAAATGTTTTTATTATATAAATCAAAAGTGGAAAATCAACTGAATAGGAAGATTAAAAAAGTAAGATCTGATAGAGGTGGCGAATATATTTTGCTTAATGATTTTAGTGAAAAACAAGGAATTATTCATGAAGTTACTCCTCCATACTCACCCGAACCAAATGGAGTACCTGAAAGGAAAAATAGGACCTTAAAAGAAATGATGAATTGTATGCTTGTTAGTTCTTGTGCATCTGATAATTTTTGGGGTGAAGCTATTCTATCTGCTTGTCATTTACAAAATAAAATTCCTTACAAGAAGATTGGAAAAACCCATTATGAATTATGGAAAGGCTATCCCCCTTATTTGAAATACTTGAATGTGTGGGGGTGCCTTGCCAATGTTATGTTGCCTGACCCTAAGAAAAGGAAAATTGGGTCCAAGACTTCTAATTGTATGTTCATTGGTTATGCTAATAATAGTGCTGCATATAGATTTCTTGTTATCAATAGTGAAGTGATTGAACACAATACAATAGTTGAAACAAAAAATGCCGAATTTATTGAAAGTATATTTCCTTTAAAACGTGATAATATCTCTCATGAATCTACTTTTATAAAGAAAAATAATTCTAGTGTTCCAATTTTTCAAGATGTTTCTGAAAGTGAGGAATTGAGGAGAAGTAAAAGGCCAAGGATAGAAAATTTTTTTGGCAATGATTTTTATACTTATATTGTTGATAATGATCCTTTAACCTTTTCTGAAGCAACTTCTTCTCCTTATGCACCTCATTGGAAAGAAGCCATTAAATCGAAAATAAATTCCATTTTACAAAATAATACTTGGAAGTTAGTTGATTTACCCCTGGGAACTAAACCCATTGGTTGTAAATGGATTTTCAGAAGAAAATATTTTCTTGATGGTTCTATTGATAAGTTTAAAGCTAGACTTGTTGCTAAAGGATTTACTCAAAAATAAAATGATGATTATTTTGATACTTATGCTCCTGTGACTAGAATCTCCTCTATTCGTGTTTTGTTTGCTTTGGCATCTATTCATAAATTATTTATTCATCAAATGGATGTCAAAACATCATTTTTATTTATGGTGTTCATGTTGATGTGTTCACCGATCACAAAAGTCTTCAGTAAGAAAGAAGTTAATCTCAGACAGAGGAGGTGGTTGGAATTACTTAAGGGTTATGACATGAGTATTCTCTATCACCCAAGTAAGGCTAATGCTGTTGCTGATGCTGATGCTTTGAGCATGTTGTCTATGGGTAGTACTTCCCATGTTAAGGAAGGAAAGAAAGAATTAGCTAAAGACGGGCACAAACTTGCACGATTGGGAGTCCATTTAATGGATTCCAACGAAGGTGGAGTGGTGGTGATGTATGGGGTTGAATCATCACTAGTGACTGAAGTGAAGGATAAACAAGACCAAGACCCCATTTTTCTTTAATTGAAGGCAAATGTTCATAAGCAAAAAGTGATGGCGTTTGAATAAGGGGGAGATGGTGTATTGAGATATCAAGGTAGATTGTGTGTACCAAGGATGGATGAACTCCAAGTGAGGATCATGGAGGAAGCTGATAGCTCCAGATATTCTATCCATCCTGGTTCCACAAAGAAGTATCGCGACTTGAGAGAAGTCTATTGGTGGAGTAGTATGAAGAGGTGTATTGCAGAGTTCGTTGCTAAGTACTCGAATTGCCAACAAGTCAAGGTAGAGCACCAAAGGCCTGGTGGTATGGCTCAAAACATAGATCTTCCCGAATGGAAGTGGGAGATGATCAATATGGATTTTATTACTGGTTTGCCGCGATCCCGCAAGAAGCATGATTCGATTTGGGTGATTGTAGATCGAATGACTAAATCAACCCATTTCTTACCGGTTAAGACTACTTTTTAGCAGAAGATTATGCCAGATTATATATTCAAGAGATAGTTAGACTTCATGGAGTTCCGGTGTCCATCATTTCTGGTAGAGGTGCGCAATTCACTGCACAATTCTGGAAATCTTTCCAGAAAGGTTTGGGTTCAAAGGTAAACTTGAGTACTGCTTTTCATCCTCAGACTGATGGTCTAGCAGAGCATACGATTCCCACTTTAGAGGATATGTTGAGGGCCTGTGTGATCAATTTCAAGGGAAATTGGGATGATCACTTACCTCTCATTGAGTTTTCTTACAACAACAATTATCACTCTAGCATCCAAATAGCTCCTTATAAGGCTCTTTATGGGAGAAGATGTAGATATCCTATTGGATGGTTTGAGGTTAGGGAGGCTGGGTTGATAGGAATAGACTTAGTTTATCAAGCTATGGAGAAAGTGAATATCATTCAAGAAGGATTGAAAACATCACAAAGTTGTCAGAAATCCTATATCGATGTTAGGAGAAGAGACTTAGAGTCTGAGGTGGACGATTGGGTTTATTTGAAGGTTTCACCCATGAAGGGTGTTATGAGGTTTGGCAAGAAGGGGAAGCTTAGTCCCCGGTATATTGGTCCTTAGAGGATATCCAGAAGGATTGAAAATGTAGCCTACGAGTTGGAGCTACCGCCAGAGTTAGAAGAAGTCCATACGGTATTCCACATTTCAATGTTGAAGAAGTGTGTAGGCGATCCTTCACTTATTATACCTATTGAAAATATTGGTAGTAAAGATAGCCTATCTTATGAGGAGGTACCCGTTCAGATTCTAGATCGCTAGGTTCACAAGTTGAGGACCAAGGAGGTAGCATCAGTAAATGTCTTATGGAGGAATTAGTTTGTTGAGGAAGCTACTTGGGAGGCTGAATAGGATATGAAGAAGAGATACCCAGATCTCTTTGAGTCCGGAGAAATTCCAAATCAAGGTACTAATTCGTTTTTTGGTACTCTTTAAATTGATATGCTGAGTGTATTAAATTGCTTGAGGGGTGTTTGAGTTGGGTGTAGATGTTTCCACCCTCATTTCTGCTTAGAGTAATCTCATTCGAGGACGAATGTTATCAGGGGGAGATATTGTAACATCCCGCCTTAGAAAGAGCTAAATTTAGAAAGAACTAATTTGGAAAGAGCTAATTTGAGATTTGTTCAAGTCAAACTTAAGTTGTGAGTTTTGGTCAACTTCAAATGACCATAACTTTCAGTACATAATGTGTTACGTGGTTCATAAGATATCAAATGAAAGGTCTTTTAATCCTCTTTCCAACGCCATCAAGTTTGCTAAATTTTGAGTTTGGATGAGGGAGATATGCTCGGTTGAAGTTAGCCTGTCCAATTAAGGAAATTTACCCGAATTAAGGAGGGGTAGTTTGGTCTTTTCCTTACCCCATCAACTTTAAACGTTTGTAGTAATATTTTAGGGGTCAAAACTGATATGGTTCAGTTTTCACAATCCTAAATATGCTTATGGTTTTGAGAAGAGTTCAAGAGGAGAAAACGGGAGAAAGGACTAAGACGTTCAAGAATTTCTTGCAATCGTCAAGGGATTTCACCAAGGATTCGATCCTAACGAGGTATGTAAGCTCTCATAGTGTTGTGTTTTTTCATCCACACGCCACTCATGTCATTTTAAATCCGTAATTTTGTTCTTGAGGTTGAATGATTTGAGTTCTTGATGATTTTCTTGAAGTTTCATTCTTAAATCGTTAATGATGAGTTTGATGAGTTCTTGAGATGAATGTTAGGAGTTTGAGGGCTGTTTTTGAGTAGAGTTTTGTGTACATATGGTGGGTATTCAAATATAAGGGAGTTGGGAAGAAACTATTCAATTCTAGGCGAATTACGACAAAAAATCAAAGAAGAAAATTCATCGGGAAGTTCTGGGGAGACGCTGGGGCGGCATGCCCCAGATGCGCCAGAAGGTCTGGGGTGGCGCGCCAGCAGTGCGCCACAATCGAGTCTCTGAAGTTCAAGGTCTGGCACCCCGCACCAACAGTGTGCCATCGTCGCCTGCCCCCACCCTTTTTCCATCGTATGCTCCGTCTTTGTCCACTAAAGTGTACCTTCACTCTCTTCTAATTCTAACTACTCTAAACTACATCTAAACATCGATAGATCCTTCATAAAATGAAGCATAACCCGTGAATTCAAAATTCAAATTCAAATACAAGGTAGAGTTAAGAGTAAAGTTTTGAGAGTTCTTTGAAGTCATTTAGAGATTTGTTTCGCAACTTTTTAAAACTTGTTTTAAGACTTGAGTATGAGGATGAGGAGAGTTGAGTTTGATTTTTTTCAAAATGAATATATGGGAAGTAAGTATTCCCAAAAGTAAATGTTATTACATTTAATATGAGAGGAAACATCAATTTCCAAATGAGTTCATGAGGTGTTTTTGAGTATGATCTCTTTTAAGAGAACCTTTTGAGTAATAATCTCAAAGCTTGAGGATGAGGAAGTGTTTTTAGACATATGAGATGAGTTATATTTTGGGAGTAGTATTGAGCACCGATATGAGGACGAGTTCAAACAAACTCAAAGTCCTTATAAATCATGTAGCCAACGTGGGTAAAAAGGGTCATACTGTTAGATGATTCGTTATTGCTTTTTAAGCATAGTTTAGTGGATACACTTAGTTGAGGATGTTTTATACTCCAGCAAGGTATAAGACAGTTCTGGCAGAGTGGGTGAGACGCTGTATCATCACATAGCTCATAGTGATGGTTTTTGGTTAGAGAATCTCCCAAATTAAGTTATTTTGTATCTTTACATACAAACTGAGTTATTATTGTATTTTTAAATACATTGAGTTGTTATATACTATTTTAAATACTTTATATAAACTGCATCTTCATTGTTGTTTTTATACTGTATTGAGTTGAGTATCCATGAGTTGAGATTGAGTTGAGTAGAGTTGAGGTGAGTATGTTTCCTTTTTTCCAAGTTCAAGCTTTTATGTTATGCTCAGTATCCCCTTATATGCTCGTACATTCAATGTACTGATGTCATTTTACCTGCATCGTTTAATGATGCAAATACAGGAGATCAAGGTCATCAACAGGCGCTTCGTTGATACCACAACAATTCGAGTTAGCTTTGGTGAGCCTCCTTGCTTTCGGAGGATCCCTTATTTGTTTCCATTATTTATGTTTTGTTAGTATGATCGGGGGTCTTGTCCCGACATCCCTCATAGTATTAGAGTCTTCATAGATAGACAGTAGTATTTGATAAGTCTTTCTTTCATTTCCATTGTTAATGTTTTAAAGATTGTGAGTTGAACACTTATGTTCATTTGAGTATTTTTAGTTAACTACTTTATTTATGAGTTGAGTTGTTTGTGTGATTTTATTTCACTTGACTAAGTCTTCCGCTGAGAGTTGAGCCAGGCCAAGGGTTCGTTTGGGCCAACAATGGTTCTCGAGTGGCGGCTACGTCCAGGGTATAAGCTCGAGGCGTGACATTACTTTTCATTTTCCTCACTGAAATAGTGGAAAGAAACTCAGATACTACCACAGATATGAAGAAAGTGAATTTCAAACATGAAAAGTTGGATTAATCTATCGAATCTTCTACGGCTCCAAAGAAATAAGAGAATGTTTCATCTGCTGGCTATGGAAACTCATCAACTCTTCATTTATAGATTTTTTATTTTCTCCAACAGATTTGGTTTATCTTTTTGGCTCTATCTATATTTTAATTTATCTTGATTTTCCTAAGCTGGAGGATGAGAAAGTAGATCCTGTGACAATAAATGAAGAAGAAGAAGAAGAAGAAACAAACATGTACGACCCAAAACTAGTCATGAGTGGCACCGACACGTAGCCTCCTAAGTGAGCGAACCAACAAATTCAACCCCAAATTATATCAACTGTTCAACTACGAATAACAACAATAAAGCGGAAGCTCAAAACTTATTAAAGTAACCAATCAAATAAACCTCTAAAGTCTATTACATATTATCCCAAAAACCTGAAAGTCATCACATCAAGGACATCTAATCTTCAAATACTAAGTCTAAGAGTATTAAAGACACCAAAATAAATGAATAAAATAGTTTATGTCCGTAAACTAAGGACATCATGCCATGACCAAGAGAATCCAACACGAGCTTGAATAAATAGCTCACCCTGGAACCTGATATGCTGGAGACTGCCTAGAGCTGAGGGCAAGTCGTAGTCGTTGGTACACTCGCTGTACTCCACAAAAGAAAAACAAAGAAAAACACAAGTAGGACTCAGTACAGGGCAACATGTACTGAGTAGATATCATCAGCCGACTCAAAATAGTAACTAATATGCATAAAGTAATAGTATAAAATCAACTATAGCACTTAGCAGGTGATAAAAACCAAACAACATGAACAAGTGACAACTGAAGTAAGTACGTAATCAATCACAATATAAATCACACATATGATGACTTATGCCTCCACACCACGCTCATTTTGGAAATGAGTTCTTTGAGATTGAGTACATTAAGTTAATTCAATATCTTTTCCTTTAATGTTACCGTGTCGGAACGTGACACCCGATCCAATAATATCGTGTCGGAATGTGACACTCGGATCCAATAATATCGTGTCGGAATGTGACACCCCAATCCAATAATATCGTGTCAGAATGTGACACCCCGATCTAATAATACCATGCCGGCTCGTGGCATCTGATCCAATATATCCTTAATTTATCATTTATTATTGCCACTTTTCACTTCATTAACAATATTTCATCAAGCCTTCTTTATTCAAGGCATCACTTCGATAGAGAGGGTTCAAGATTATAAATTCCTCGGTCTCAGGATTTCAGACCAATCACAAACCACACAACCAAGCAACACAACCACACAATCAAGTACATAGAGAACTTCAAAATATCACTCAATGCATATCTATCACTATTAAGAGTCTATCTATCAAATAGAATAAACCATATCCTACCTCCACCGGAGAACCGAAGTCAAGCAAACTACTTCTCCAATGTTTTTCCTTTCCTCAATGCCTCCAAACCTTTCCGATCTATCAAATATACATAATTTGTAAGTTAACGAGCCTATAGACATCATATTACTCTATGCCTGGTCTAGACCCAAAACTCACCTAATTCTATAATCAATTTTCTAAAGTTCAAACCTAAGGGTAAGTCTTAATTCCTTCAATTAGCACAATTATAATAGTAATCATATAGTAAAATACACCTAATATGTAATTACCTATTTCAATATATCAAACCTTGATTTATTATATCATAACAAAATTATAATATTAAGAATTAGGCCACTGGTTACGAAACCAGTGGCAGGCTAGCAACACCATGAACACATTTTAATTTTGACGTATAGAATCAAATTGATTAACAATTGCAAACAACACTCTAGTTGCTGGTCATTAATGATTGTCTCAACTTTCCAATCACCACTCAACTTTAATTGTTCAACCAATCAGTACATTCCTAACACTAACTCTAATCAATCATATATACCAACTAAAAATTATTCCAACAACCAATTCTCTTCTTTCTTTTTCACCAAACATAATATTAATAATAACTGCATAATCTCTATCCATATCTACAATACGAAGAGTTAGATAACGTTACCTGATGTAGTTAGAACAGTTATCGCCGAAGTCCTCTTCGAGAGGATACTGCTTTTCTTTTAATTTAATAATTAGGGCAATTAATTATGAACCACTAGATAATTAAAAAAACTACTAAATCGTACTAATTTCTTTCCACACATGGGCCATGTCGTAAGAGAAATACTAAATTATGGACTTACCCCTTAACAACCAACTAATAAGAATTAATCATTTAAGAGATATCCGCCAACTAAATAATCGTAGTTAAATAACTAGTTCAAAATTACCATTTAAATTTACGGGAAGAGTCGAAATAGTTCTAATACACAAACCGACCTAATGGATCGTTACCATAGATACCAATTTACCCATCGTTCATCCTCGAACGATCAAAAGAAAGGGAGGGTAACAAAGGGTAGCTGTCTCAACAATTCCTTCAAAATATTAGTACCCAAGGTCTCGTCTCAAAAGTATCAAACCAACCAATTGGAGATCTACACCTCCTCCCATACGATGCCTCAAATGGGGTCATCTCAATACTCTAATGCTAACTATTATATTGTTGTATGTAAACTCAACTAACAACAAAACTATTCCCAAGTGGACTCTTCAAATGACCGATTCTTTCACTAGACCTTGACACAACCATCATAACAAATATTTTCTAACATAATCATGATAAAATCCTGAATAAAAATTGGCTACAATCATGAGTGAACCTGAACCAGCCACCACACACTCATAATGCACAAACCATCATAGATTTTATTAAGATTTTCTCCTCATAACATAAACTTTCACGAGCTTAAGTTATAAAAATTTGATCTTTAGACACCAGATACTCACCAAGGGGTTTTCAAACTTATCTAATATAAAGAAGGAAATTCTCAAGTAACCACCATCCAGCGATACATCCAAGCATACAGAACCTCTAACAACACTATCGAAATGCTAAATTAGTAGTTGTGATTGTAAACAACCCTCAAGAATGGTAGAGCTAGACCCAACGGTCCCCACATTCAATCACACATATTCGAAAAGTGACTTTGATGCCGAGATGAATATTAAAAATGTCGTATAACTATAACTATTCATGGTAGGTCCCTTTATAAGTTCTCATAAGTAACGCTATGCGTGTAGAATCATCGGTATACTTCAACTATCCCAAATAACACCAAATCTGTCATAACTAAAATGACTGTGTTTGTCAAAACTTTCTACCCTACTAAGAGGGCATCGTAGGATCGGTACACCCGATCCGCCACTAGGGTTCCACCCACAAAAGTGAAAACATGCATGGGCATAGATAGTGAATCATACTCCAAATCCTGTCCAGGACTTAATAGGTGGTCATATCAGAATGTCCAGAATAAAGGTCGAATAACTCAAGATACTCCTTACATAGTGCTCATGTCAAACATTTCCATTCATTTGACTCTATCTCCTTGATTTTTAGCCACCAACAATCAACCAGTCTGGTCCTTATTACAATCATACACATATTCGATTTATCAAAACCCTACATACTTCTCACAGTACTCAATTGAAGCCAACACTCTTAATATTAACAAACATCATAGCTACACCGTCCATTTACCTTACTCTCAAACTGTCACTCGTATAAAAGTCTTCTTAACAAACACATTGTCACCTCTAAAAAATTAAAATTATTGCTCCCTCTCTTTCCATTTAAACATCCCATGCTAGATACGAGTCTCACCCAAGGCTGATAGAACTAATTCCAAATCTAATAGTACTCTGCCATCGAGATAGAGCTATTGAATCACACATAATGTCGATTCTACACAATATTATTCTTTTGCAAAAAACCCTTGACATTTTTACCTTAGCCTCTAAATCAAAACATTATGTGAAACCCCTCTTATGTCCTTTAACAATCAAAAGTAACCAAATTTCCGACTAAAATTATGCACAAGTTCTTCTAAATGCTCAATACTCAATGCAATCGATCATTCCTTACCTTACCAATCCATACCTTGATAAAACATACCACCACGAATGTAGACTTACAATGAAAAACTTGAATTGTAAACCTAACTGTGTAACTCAATCCCCTTATCTATCAACATAACTCATACCTTGAAGATTTTAATGAATTCACGTATTTGAACTTATCATCGATGGCCTCTTCATCGATCTTATCATATCCTTCACTAAAAATCCAACTGTACTCATTACCAAACTCAAACCATAAAAGAACTTATCATCACACTCGAGCTGGACGTATGTACACTTCTTTGTCAAGTCTTATTCACTAGTTTTCAACCAATTTGATGAACACATGACACTATTACCATAACCAGAGGAAAAAAAGATGAAATCACGCGTCTCTAAACCAAATTCTCAATCCCATTGGAGATAACCTTTTAGTCCTTGTAATCAGAAAAAATATTCTTGCTCCCACCTCTGTCCGAAGGATACACTCATCCCACTAGTTTTATTTTATTTTCATTATGACTCTAGCTCCTTTAAATTTTATTCGGGTGGCGCCCCAACATCTCCTACAACTTTCCATACAACCATGTTACTCACTAAAGTAGAAAATCACAACCTTAGATACTCACAAGTCATTGTTACCATACCAAATTTATTTAACCAACAATCCTTATCATATAGTTGCAACCTAATCACTATCCATTGCGAACTCTTATTATCATTATGCTTTGTTAGCTCTTGACATCACTAGACAATCAACTTTTTCATTGGCATGACACCTCAACTCAATTATATCAACCAAATTCAAAGGACTAACCTAATTTTATACACACTTTCTTACTAAAATCTTCAATTGCCTTCACCCAAGTATACTCACTGGAACTTTCCTTACCCATAAGCTTGTCATTCCGCTATGAATCTACTCCTTTGGAGTTTAAGGTAAAATCACCAGTCCTCCTTTAGAATCCTCAAGATACACTTCACAACCTGAATGCATTAATACCGTACCAAAGATCCACCACTAATTTTTTTCTTAAAAATAAAGCTTAACCCAAGCGTCCATAGTAACAAACTAGTTGGTTTCTCAAATGTGAATGCAACATTAAATCTCATTATCTGAAGATGTCATATAACTGACAACTCCTTAAGTAGTTATTATTCACACTTGACAATCAACGTATTCGTTTCCACATAACACTAGTACCATACTATGAAAGTTCGTTATTTCCATCACTAGAACACATCATACCCATCAAGAAGATCTTACACCAATAGCTAACACATTTCTATCCATTCAATGGATCCAAAACATTATCAAATTCATTCTTAGATCAGGTCGATAAACAAAGTAACATACATCATAATTTTAACCAAGTAAGCATCAATATTATTGTAATAGTCGTATCATGACCCTTTTTGATATACACTCAATCTATGAAATCATAATAGAGATTCTGCCCTACTTGCCTCAACATAATTTCATCTTTCGCTAAGCAACCCATATATGCTATGATAACTTTACTAACTGTATTTTCCAAAGAAATAGTGTTCATTAGCTAGTTGTTCCTTATGAAACTCCTTGAATGGTGTCACCTTTGTTAAGTCATCTGCTTCACCCATCTACTTTCATCACAAAATCAACCACTTCCTGAAAAGATTTTGCTGAAGTAGCCACCTATAAAGCTTGAATGAATCAAAAAATATGACCTCAATCATTTCATAAAGCAGTGCTCTCGCTCTTCCGGACTGAAGCAAAGCTGAGTCGAATATTTGGATAAAGCATGAAATTCACCCTCATATTCTGCAGCCAATATCTTCCGTTGTTCTATATTCTGTAATTCATCTCTCTTCCTATTTCTCAAAGTCCATGATATATACCTTTCCATGAAGAAGCTAGAAAATGCTGGTCAAGTCATATCTAGTGCCTTAACTGGTCGCCACACACTCAACATGAGACCGCCACCATATCTTCGCATCTTTTTGAAACTAGTATGTCACAACTCAACACCAAACCTCTCCACTATATTCATCTTATGAAACAGCTTATGAAGATCAACAAGGACATCATAAACATCTTCATATTCAATAGCCATGAAGAATGGGGGTTTCAAATTAAAGAACTTAATAAAAAGATAATGTTGGTCACTAGACATTACAGGTCATGTAGTCTATCGAAGAACATGCCTATTTCAAATGACACATCCTCTCTTTCTAGCGCTGGTGTTTCCACTTCTACTACTTTAGTACTAACCATATGTGAAATAGAGTGAAGAAATTCAGATACCAATTTGTATCACCTAGATACCAATTGGATTCAAGTAGTAGCATGAAAACAAGAAGTAGAAGAATTTTTATAAAGTCCTATAGCCTCTTGAAGAAAAGTAAAGGCGTTCCCGTACAGTTCTGCAAGACTCTACTAGACCTGTCCTTGTGTGATGAGAGCACCATACCTTATGCTCTGATACCAAGTTTGTCACGACCCAAAGCTAGTCATGAGTCGCACCCACACTTAACCTCCTAAGTGAGCGATCCAACGAATTCAACCCCAAATTATATCAACTGTTCAACTACGAATAACAACAATAATGCGGAAGCTCAAAACTTATTAACGTAACCAATCAAATAAACCACTAAAGTCTATTACATATTATCCCAAAAACCTAAAAGTCATCATATCAAGGACATCTAATCTTCAAATACTAAGTCTAAGAGTATTAAAGACACCAAAATAAATGAATAAAATAGTTTATGTCCGAAAACTAAGGACATCATGCCATGACCAAGAGAATCCAACACGAGCATGAATAAATAGCTCACCCTAGAACCTAATATACTGGAGACTAGCTAGAGCTGAGGGCAAGTCGAAGTCGTTGGTACACTCGTTGCACTCCACAAAAGTAAAATAAAAAAAACACAAGTAGGACTCAGTACAGGGTACCATGTATTGAGTAGATATCATTGTCCGACTCAAAATAGTAACTAATATGCAAAAAGTAATAGTATAAAATCAACTATAGCACTTAGCTGGTGATAAAAAACAAACAACATGAACAAGTGACAACTGAAGCAAGTACGTAATCAATCACAATATCAAGCACACATATGAGGACTCATGCCTCCACACCACACTCATTTGGGAAATGGGTTCTTTGAGATTGAGTACATTAAGTTAATTCAATATCTTTTCCTTAAATGTTACAGTGTCGAAACATAACACCGAATCCAATAATACCGTGTCAGAACGTGACACCCCAATTCAATAATACCGTGTCGGAACGTGACACCCCGATCCAATAATACCATGTCGGAACGTGACACCCTGATCCAATAATACCATGTTGACTCGTGGCATCCGATCCAATATATTGTTAATTTATCATTTATTATCGCCACTTTTCAGTTCATTAACAATATTTCATCAAGCCTTCTTTATTCAAGGCATCACTTCGATAGAGAGGGTTCAAGATTATAAATTCCACGGTGTCAGGATTTCAGAGCAATCACAAGCTACACAGCCACACAATCATATACATAGAGAAATTCACAATATCACTCAATACATATCAATCACTATTAAGATTCTATCTATCAAATAGAATAAACCATAACCTACCTCCATCGGAGAACCAAAGTCAAGCAAACTACTTCTCCAATGTGTTTCCTTTCCTCAATGCCTCCGAACCTTACCGATCTATCAAATATATCTAATTTATAAGTTAACGAGCCTATAAACAACATATACTCCATGTCTGGCCTAGACCAAAAACTCACCTAATTTTATAATCAATTTCCTAAATTTCAAACCTAAGGGTAAGTCTTAATTCCTCCAATTAGCATAATTTTAATAGTAATCATATAGTATAATACACCTAATATGTAATTACCTATCTCAATACATCAAACCTTGATTTATTATATCATACCAAAATTATAATATTAAGAATTAGGCCACTGGTTACGAAACCAGTGGCAGGCTAGCAACACCATGAACACAATTTAATTTTGACGTATAGAATCAAATTGATTAACAATTGCAAACAACACTCAAGTTGCTGGTCATTAATGATTTTCTCAACTTTCCAATCACCATTCAACTTTAATTCTTCAACCAATCAGTACCTTCCTAACACTAACCCTAATCAGTCATATATGCCAACTAAAAATTACTCCAACAACCAATTCTCTTCTTTCTTTTTTTACCAGATGATTATTCTCTATCCATATCTACAATATGAAGAGTTAGATAAGCTTACCTGATGTAGTTGGAACGGTTATCGCCGAAGTACTCTTCGAGAGGATACTACTTTTCTTTTAATTATAATAATTAGGGCAATTAATTATGAACCACTAGATAATTAAATAACTACTAAATCTTACTAATTTCTTTCTACACATGGGCCATGTGGTAATAGAAATACTAAATTATGGACATACCCCATTAACCACCAACTAATAAGAATTAATCATTTAAGAGATATCCGCCAACTAAATAATCGTAGTTAAATAACTCGTTCAAAATTACCATTTAAATTTACGGGAAGATTCGAAATAGTTCTAATACTCAAAACGACCTAATGGGTCGTTACAATCGATACTAATTTACCCATCGTTCGTCCTCGAATGTTCAAAAGAAAGGGAGGGTAACAAAGGGTAGCTGTCTCAACAATTCCTTCAAAATATTAGTACCCATGGTCTCGTCTCAAAAGTATCAAACCAACCAATTGGAGATCTACACCTCCTCCCATACGATGCCTCAAATGGGGTCAGCTCAATACTCTACTGCTAACTATTGTTGTATGTAAACTCAACTAACAATAAAACTATTCCCAAGTGGACTCTTCAACTGACCGATTCTTTCACTAGACCTTGACATAACCATCATGACAAATATTTTCTAACATAATCATGATAAAATCCTAAATTAATATTGGCTACAATCACGAGTGAACCTGAACCAGGGACCACACACTCATAATGCACAAACCATCATAGATCTTATTAAGATTTTCTCCTCATAACATAAACTTTCACGAGCTTAAGTTATAAAAAATTGATCTTTAGACACCAGATACTCACCAAGGGGTTTTCAAACTTATCTAACATAAATAAGGAAATTGTCAAGTAACCACCTTCCAGCGATACATCCAAGCATACAGAACCTCTAACAACACTGTCGAAATGCTAGATTAGTAATTGTGATTGTAAACAACCCTCAAGAATGGTAGAGCTAGACCCAACGGTCCCCACATTCAATCACACATAGTCGAAAAGTGACCTTGACGACACGATGAATATTAAAAATGTCGTATAACTATAACTATTTATGGTTGCTCTTTTATAAGTTCTCATAAGTAACGTTGTGCATGTAGAATCATCGGTATACTTCAATTATCCCAAATAACACCAAATCTGTCATAACCAAGTTGACCGTGTTTGTCCAAACATCCTACCCTACTTAGAGGGCATCGTAGGATCGGTACACCCAATCCACCACTAGGGTTCCACCCATAGAAGTGAAAACAGGCATGGCATATATAGTGAATCATACTCCAAATCTCGTCCATGACTTAATAGGTGGTCACATAAGAATTTCCAGAATAAAGGTCGAATAACTCAAGATACTCCTTACATAGTGCTCATGTCAAACATTGTCACGCCCCAAACTAGAGAAGGCGTGACACTCGACACCTTAAGCAATCAAGTTAGCCACATAAACATACCAAGTGACTCAACTTAGGGCTTAGAAGGTCAGGTAGCATAACATCTAAAATACTATGACTGGACCCTTAAGGTCATAACCTGAATATCGGTAAGTCATATAGACGAAGGTAGATAAGCCAAAGATAATAAGGTACTAGCTAGCCGACAAGGCTACCATGAAGATATACACACATACATACATATCTATACATGCCAATCTGTCACGACCCGGGATCACCCCCTAGTCGTAACCGGCGTACTCGACCTCGAAGAGGTCTAATACAAGCCCTTAGCATTCATCACATTAGATATGTAAAATAGTGCAGAATTAAAAACTCTTTAAATAAAATCCCATAAGACTCAAAGGTCATTTTTTAAAAACATCATTCAAAAGTACACAAGCGGAATACTAAGTCTCTTAGCCATCTTAGACATAAACGTAAAAACATACTAGGGACACGGCCCTTTACAATCAAAAGAAGTCTATTAAGTCTATTACAAGAACCTTATCATAAAACTAGAATAGAAACTTGTCCTCGACATATGAGGACATACCACAAGATCTTGGAAGAACTTCAA
>JAJONQ010036095.1:0-22416 GCA_036250385.1 Solanum microdontum
CTTCTGGCTTGGATATATCTTCATTTTCAAATTTTTGCCTAATGTCAAAAGGGGGAAGGTCAGCGTGCATATGGTGATTACCTGTTCGATGCAAGCGGAAAGAATTTGCCATAGTCAAAAAGGGGGAATTTGTTAAAGCCTCTAAGTTTTGAAGAATGGCAAAGTAAATAGAACAGGTCGTGCATACGTGACACAAAAGTATTCTGTCAAAAACGTATAGCAGTAGAAACGTATAGCAGTACGTATAGCAGTAGAAATTCAAAGTTAAGGAAGTTGTCTTAATCAATAAGGAAAACTACATAAAGTAGGAAAACTACTATGTGTAAGGTTTCTGTGAAAGAGGTCGAGTACAAATAGGAGTCCAAGTTGAGGTCAACAAGGCTTTGTAGCGGCAAAGACAAAGTTGAGTCGAATAAGGACTTGCTGGAATTCTGATCTATAAATAGAGGGTTATTTTCTTCAGAAAGATTGCGCACTTACATTGAGAGTAATATCAAAACACGATCAAGAGTTGAGAGAGTTTTGAGTTTTATTTTTGGGAGTGCTGCGAGTTGAGAGAAAAATTGTACGATTGCAGTCAAGAGTTTTGATTACAATCAAGTGTTTGTAAGTAAGTTTCGTTTGACAAGTTGAATTACTTGAAGAACATTTGAAGACTAAAACCTGGGGGTTGTTGTCTTGGGTAGTTAGGAATTAGAGTTTATAATTCCTTAGGTTACATAGCTTTGTAATCGTTGTGTTATTTGAAGGTTTTTAAATAATATAAAGTACTGAGCAAGTTGTTATATGAAATTATTTATTGTTAAGCTTCAAACAAACAAGAACAAGTAGTCATTACGTGTTCCTCTATAGAATTCAAGATGGTAGAATTCCAACAGTCTATCAATATAACTAGTGCAGATGCTGAAGCTGCTGGAACTTCCCAAGTTCCAAATTATCTAGCCAATTAAGTACATCTAGGCATTGTGTGATAACAAGAACATCAAAGCAGATGGCTATAAATATTACTAGTGTAGTTGCTGAAGCTACTGAAACTTCCCAAGTTCCAAATTATCTAGCCAAATAAGTACATCTCGACATTGTGTGATAACAAGAACATCATAGCAAATGGCTCTCAATATAACTAGTGCAGATGTTGAAGTTGCTGGAACTTCTCAAGTTCCAAATTATCTAGCAAAATAAGTACATCTACGCATTGTGTGATAACAAGAACAACAAAGCAGATGTCTATCAATATAGTTAGTGCAGATGCTGAACCTGCTGGAACTTCCCAAGTTCCAAATTATCTAGCCAATTAAGTACATCTAGGCATTGTGTGATAACAAGAACATCAAAGCAGATGGCTATCAATATAACTAGTGCAAACTGCTGGAACTTCCCAAGTTCCAAATTATGTAGCCAAATAAGTACGTCTAGGCATTATGTGATAACAAGAATAACAAAGCAGATGTCTATCAATATAACTAGTGCAGATGCTGAAGCTGCTGGAACTTCCCAAGTTCCAAATTATCTAGCCAAATAAGTACATCTAGGCATTGTGTGATAACAAGAATAGCAAAGTAGATGGCTATCAATATAACTAGTGCAGATGTTGAAGCTGCTGAAACTTCCTATAATACTTCGAAAACCAGACCTAGAAAAAAATTGTAGAATTTCTACCTGAAGCAGTGAACCACGGCAGGGTTCATGGACCATGATAGGGTCCACGGTCCGTTGACCTACCCGTGGTCATGACTTGGAAGTCACCAGGCCCAGGCATCAGACCACGGACACCTTCACTGTCTGTGGTCTTGATAACGGGTCCTGGTGGCACTCGTAGTGGCAAAACCAATAGGCCCCAAATCCTAGCCCTATGACACCCCTCGCCTAAGTAAGGACCATGGGGACTTTCACCGTCCGTGGTCCTGAAGATGGGTCGTGGGGGTATCCGTGAAGTCTTAGGCAGTAGCCCCCAAGACTAGCCCTCAGATCCTCATGTCTAAGTGAGGACCACGGGGACCTTCACGGTCTGTGGTCCTACACACGGTCCGTGGTAGGGTCCGTGAAGGCCAGCCAGTAGGCCCTCAGACTTGAGTCTCCAGACCTCAGCCTTAGTGAGGACCACGGGGACCTTCACGGTCTGTGGTCCTCCACACGATCCGTGGTAGTGGCTCGTGGACCAAGCCTTCAGAACCATAGGACCAAGTGAAGACAACTAGGGCTTTCACGGTCCGTGAAAATGGCCGTGGTCAGCCCCGTCTGCAACTTAAGTCAGGTGTCTTTTGGTCTTTTCCTATTTCGTTGGACCTCTAAAGTATGTCGCTTTAACCCTAAACTATGTGGTTTTGGTTAGTTTTTGCCAAGAAACATAACTAGAACTTACCTAAGTCAGATCTTTCATCAAACTTAGAAAATTTGAATGCTAGAGAAAAGAAAGAGGCAATCAAACCCTAGTTCAAGAACGCAACAAGTTTCCATCAGTTCCAGCCCCAAAATCGAAAGATTTCTCTGTGGAATTCGTCACCAGGTATGTGGGATTTCACTAGTGGGTTCCTTTCGCCCATTAGGTCCCTAGATTTTAGTCAGATTCTTGATTCCCTATTATTAACTAGACCTAGGGTTTCTAGAACTTAGTAGTTTCTCATGAATTAGTTAATTATATGTTCCAAATCAGATTATCATGTTATTACTTCATTTATTGCATGAATTTCAGAACCCTAGATATGCATTTCTTTAGTTCTCGAATTACACATGCTAGGTCAGATAATTCAGTATTTCAGATATACAAGCCTCAGTCTTGAATGTGCCATTATTAGTATATAAATATGCATTCTCAGTTTGCATGTCAGTTTTGAGCTATCCAGTATATCATAGAATTCAATCTTAATGTGTTAAACATTTAATCTATTGGGAGTAGCATAATATCGAGTTGGACTAGGGTTAGTTACCCATATAGTCCCAGAACTACGAGCCACGTAGGTTGTATGTAAGTCCACTATGTGGGCATCATTTTAGTGATCACGCCAGCATCCCTCTACACCTTTGGTCGGGTGTATTGGGTCCTCTTAATGGGGCATATATATCGAACTCCACATTTAGCTCATGTGGTTTTATTATCGGTTATTAGTAGCTCCCACAGTCCAGTCAGATTCCATTGCATTGACCATATTTCAGTACAGTCAGTATTCAGTCTCAGCGTGTTATAAATTTGGTCATTGCATTCAGTTAGCTCAGTATTCAGTATTTATATCATGTTCAGATTATGCTCTTGCTTTATTGCTTGTTCAGTTCTTTGTTTATTTCAGCTTTACTCCATCATGCATGCTCAGTACCTTTCAAGTACTGACGCATACTTTGCGCTACATCTTCTCGTGATGTAGGTTTAGGTTCTCAGCATCCAGATCACGCTTAGATCGGTTCCCGATCTCCTGTTCAACAGTATTAGTGGTGAGTCCTCATTCTTCGAGGACAATAGTCATGTTATTATTTCAGCATTTCAGTCTTTTAGTTTCAGTTTTGCTAGACTTAGCTGGGGCATGTCCCAACACTTCTAGTCAGTTAGAGACTATTTTTAGAAATAGTTAGATTCAACTTTGTATTTCGAGTTGATATTTCTTTTGTATTAAACTCTCAGATTTGATATTAAGATTTAGTATATGGGTATTCCCTATCATTTTAGATTTATTTATTATTAGCTTCCGCATCAGTTTTATTTCTCAGTTTATCTTTAGTATGGTCATGATTATGCCAGCAGGGTTAGCTTGGGGTCACTTGAGATCCTAGGTCCCGTGTCCGCGTCTCGGGGTAGCTTGGGGCGTGACAAAATTGGTATCAAAGCATTAGGTTTAATAGTCCTAGGATGTCTAAAAAACCACACTAAGTAGAGTCCTTTACATAGGTGTGAAGTGCACCACATCTAATGAGAGGGAGGCTACAAAGTGTTTTACGAAAAATCTTCATTTTCTTGTTACTCTTATCGTGCGTAACGTATGATCTAATTTTGTTCTAACTCGACGTTCTACGTTTCAGTGATCATGCCTCCTCGTAGAGCTAATACCAGGAATGCAAACACAGCTCCTCCAGTCCCAGGTCAAGAAGTTTTGAATGCAGAGTTTTGGAACATCATTAAGATTTTGGTTCAGAGTGTTGCCAACCAAAACAATCAGCGGGCTCCAATTCAGGCAAATGCTAATGTTGGGTCAACTGCAGCTAGAGTGCGGGATTTTGTTAGGATGAATCCGCCAGAGTTCTTAGGATCGCAGATTGGTGAGGATCCCCAAAACTTCATTGATGAGGTCAAGAAGATCTTTGAAGTGATGCAGGTAACTGGGAATGATCGGGTTGAGTTAGCATCTTACCTACTTAAGGATGTGGCTCATATCTGGTATACTCAGTGGAAAGAGAACAGGGGTACAAATGTAGCTCCTATCACTTGGAATTGCTTTAGTGAGACTTTTCTGGACAGGTTTTTCCCAAGAGAGCTAAAGAAGGCGAAAGTTCAGGAATTTATGAACTTAAGGCAAGGTAGCATGACAGTGCAAGAGTATGGGCTCAAGTTTACCCAGCTCTCCAGGTATGCCCCTCACACGGTTGCTGATGTCAGGGGTCAAATGAATAATTTTCTATATGGAGTGTTAGATTTGGTGAAGACAGAGTGTAGAAATGCTATGTTGCTGGAAAATATGAGCATCTCTAGGCTCATGACTCATGCTCAGCATGTTGAGGGTGATAAGCTTAGGGAACAGGCTAAGGAGAACAAGAAGGCTAGGACCAAAAACTATGACTATTCTCAGCAGAAATCGGGTGGTGGAAATCGCTTGCAAGGTCAGCAGAAATTTTCAGCTCCAGCATCTTCATCAGCTAGTGTTCCATCCTCCAAGTTTAGACAAGATTATAAAGGTAGGGCATCATGCTCTAAGCCTCAAGAAAGTGTTTCAAGTACCAAAACCTACCAGTTTGCCCTAAGTGTGGTAAGAACCATCCGGGCGAGTGCCTTGCAGGAAAGGAAAAATGCTTTGGGTGTGGTCAGTCTGGTCACAGGTTGAGGGATTGTCCTTCTAAACAGGGTCAAAGAGGAAATGGTAGATCTCAGTCCACAACTTCAGCAGCACCAACAAGTCGTCCGACTCAGCAGGGTAAATCATCTAGTACAGGTGGCGGACAGCGCAAGAACAAGCTCTATGCTCTTCAGGCTCACCAAGATCATGAAGATTTTCCTAATGTAGTCACTGGTATGTTACGAGTCTTTGATCTCAATGTTTATACTTTATTAGATCCAGGGGCTACTCTTTCCTTTTTTACTCCTTATGTAGCAGTTAAGTTTGATGTTAGTCCAGAAACTCTCTCAGAACCTTTCTCAGTCTCTACTCTAGTCGGTGACCCAATTATAGCTAGATGGGTATACAGAAATTGCCCTGTCACAGTCTCCTAGAAAGTCACCTCAGAAGATCTTGTAGAGTTAGAAATGGTATACTTCAATGTCATTCTAGGCATGGATTGGTTACATTCCTGTTATGCCTTAGTCGATTGTAGAACTATGATTGTTCGTTTTCAGTTTCCAGGTGAACTAATCTTAGAATGGAAGGGTAGTAGCGTAGCGCCTATGGGCCGATTCATTTCTTACCTTAAGGCTAAAAAAATGATCTCTAAGGGTTGTCTCTATCATCTAGTTCGGGTTAAGGATTCAAAATCTGAAACTCCAACTCTTGAGTCAGTTCCAGTAGTTAATGAGTTTCTAGAAGTGTTTCCTGAAGATCTTCCCGGAGTTTCTCCAGAAAGGGAAATTAACTTTGGAATTGATCTCCTTCCAGATATCCAACCTATTTCTATTCCTCCTTATAGAATGGCTCCAACTGAGCTTAAGGAATTGAAAGAGCAGTTGACAGACCTTCTAGACAAAGGCTTCATCAGCCTAGTATTTCGCCATAGGGTGTACTAGTATTGTTCATGAAGAAGAAAGATGGTTCTCTCAGAATGTGCATTGACTATAGGCAGTTGAACAAGGTCACAATCAAGAATAAGTATCCCATCCCTAGGATTGATGACTTGTTTGACCAACTTCAGGGTGCTAGTCATTTCTCAAAGATAGACCTCAGATCAGGTTATCATCAGCTCAAGGTCAGAGATATTGACATTCCGAAAACAGCCTTCAGAACTCAGTATGGTCATTATGAATTTGTAGTTATGTCTTTTGGACTAACCAATGCTGCTGCAACTTTTATGGACTTGATGAATAGAGTGTTCAAGCAGTACTTGGACTTGTTTGTTATCGTCTTTATTGATGATATCCTCATTTACTCTAGGAATGAGGGAGAACATGGGAGTCATTTGAGAGTTGTTCTGCAAACTCTCAAGGATCACCAGTTATTCGCCAAATTTAACAAATGCGAATTTTGGTTACAATCAGTAGCTTTCCTTGGGCATATAGTATCCAACGAAGGGATCCTAGTGGATTCCCAGAAAATAGAGGCAGTGAAACAATGGCCCAGACCTACCTTTCTTGCACATATCAGAATTTTCTTGGATCTAGCGAGTTATTACAGAAGGTTCGTGGAAGGATTTTCATCCATAGCTTCACCATTGAATAGGATGACTCAGAAGATGGTCAAGTTTCAGTGGTCAGATGATTGTGAGAAAAGCTTCGCAGAAATGAAAACTAGGTTGATTACAGCTCATGTTTTGACTCTACCAGAGGATTCAGACGGTTATGTGATTTATTGTGATGCATCCAAAGTCGGCCTAGGTTGTGTGTTAATGCAGCGAGGTAAGGTTATAACTTATGCTTCCAGACAACTTAAGGTGCATGAGAAGAACTATTCGACTCATGACCTCGAGCTTGCAACAGTGGTGTTTGCACTCAAGATTTGGAGACACTACTTGTATGGTGTTCATGTAGATGTGTTCAAGGACCATAAAAGCCTTCAATATGAGTTCACCCAGAAAGAGTTGAATCTTCGCCAGAGAAGATGGCTTGAGTTCCTCAAGGATTATGACATGAGTGTGCATTACCATTCGGGTAAGGCAAATGTAGTAGCAGATGCCCTTAGTGGACTATATATGGGTAGTGTAGCCCATGTTGAGGAAGAAAGAAAAGAGCTAGCGAAGGATGTTCACAGACTTGCTCATCTAAGAGTTCGTCTCATGAGTGTATCATATGGTGGTGTGACAGTTCAGAATGGATCAGAATCTTCATTAGTGGCGGAGGTTAAGGAAAAGCAAGACAGTGATCCGATATTGCTCGAAATCAAGGGTGCAGTCCATCAACAGAGAGTTGAGGTTTTCTCTCAAGGGGGAGATGGTGTGCTTCGTTACCAAGGTAGATTATATGTTCCTAATGTGGGCGAGTTGATAAAAACATATTCTTGCAGAAGCCCATAATTCCAGGTACTATATTCATCCAGGCGCTATTAAGATGTACCGTGATCTGCAGGAAGTCTTTTGGTGGAATGACATGAAGAGGGACATAGCAGATTTTGGGGCTAAGTGCCCCAATTGTCAGCAAGTACTGAAGGTAAAACATTAGAAACCAGGGAGTAGGACTCAAGAGATCAACATTCCTACTTGGAAGTGGGAAGTGGGAAGTGATCAATATGGATTTCATTATAGGTTTACTCGTACTCGCAGACAGCATGACTCCATTTGGGTGATAGTTGACTGAATCACTAAGTCTTCTCACTTTTTGGCGGTCAAGACTACAAATTCAGTAAAGGACTACGCCAAGTTTTACATTAATAAGATAGTCAGGTTACATGGGGTTCCTTTGTCTATCATCTCAGTTGGAGATCCTCAATTTACCTCTCATTTCTGGAAGTCATTTCAGAAAGGTCTTGGTACTCAGGTTAATCTTAGCATAACATTTCATCCACAGACGGATGGTCAGGCAGAGCGTACCATTCAGACCTTAGAGGACATGTTGAGAGCGTATATGATCAATTTCAAGGGTAGTTGGGATGATCACCTTCCTCTTATAGAATTCTCTTACAATAATAGCTACCATTACAACATTCAGATGGTCCCTTATGAGGTATTGTATTGGTGTAGATGCAGATCTCTTATTGGTTGGTTTGAAGTAGGTGAAGCAGCCTTGATAGGGCCAGATTCAGTCTATTATGCTATGGAGAAAGTGCAACTCATTAGAGACAAACTTAAGACAGCCAGAGTCGCCAGAAGTCTTATGCAGATGTAAGGAGAAGGGAACTAGACTTCCAAGTTGATGATTGGGTTTTCTTGAAAGTGTCACCTATGAAAGGGGTGATAAAATTTGGCAAACAATGAAAGCTCAGTCCCAATATGTAGGACCTTACAAGATTCTGAAAAGGAATGGTAAAGTGGCTTATCAGTTAGAGTTGCCAGCAGAATTAGCAGCAGTGCATCCAGTTTTTCACATCTCACTACTGAAGAAGTGTGTGGGTGATCCAGCATCAATAGTGCCATTAGAAAGTGTGGCTGTGAAAGATAGTCTTTCTTATGAGGATGTTCCAATTGAAATTCTTGATCGACAGGTTAGAAGATTGAGAAACAAAAAAGTCTCGTTAATCAAGGTTTTGTGGAGGAGTCAGTTCATAGAGGGAGCTACTTGGGAAGCAGAAGCAGCCATGAAGTCCAAGTATCCTCACCTCTTTCCTTCCGATTCCACTCCAGCTTGAGGTAATAGTTCCTCTTCAGTTTTTCAGTCATTCATGCGTAAAATCAGTTTAGCATCATGTTCCTTCAGTTTGTATTTGCATTTTCAGCGTATTTGCAAGTTCTTGGAACTCAGTTCAGTCAGAAATCAGTCTTCAATGTTGGGTGATAGGGTTGTAGCTCATATCCTCCATTTCAACTAGTTTAGTCTTTATTCGAGGACGAATGATCCCAAGGGGGAGATATTGTAACACTTTGGAAACCAGACCTAGAAATTTTTTGCAGAAATTCTAACTGAAGCAGTGAACCACGACAGGGTTCACGGACCGTGATAGGGTCCACGGTCCATTGACTTGCCCATGGCCATAACTTGGAACTCACCAGGCCCAGGCATCAGACCACGGGAACCTTCACAGTAGATAAGGCCTACTTATTTCACGAGGTATCAAATGACTTACTTTTTCAACTGGTTTCTGAGATGAAGGCCGAGTATTTCCCTCCAAAAGAGGATGTCATTTTGCAAAATGAAGCATCTACAGATCTCTACATCCTCGTAACTGGAGCAGTGGATCTTATATCACACAGGAATGGCATGGATCAGGTAGTTGGCGAGTTGAAGGCAGGGGATGTTTGCGGAGAAGTTGGTGTCCTTTGCTGTAAGCCTCAACATTGTACTGTTTGAACCAAAAGAACATCCTAACTGCTACGCTTGGATCGTACTTCATTTTTCAACATCGTTAAAGAAAATATAGGAGATGGGAGAATAATCATGAACAATCTCCTTCAACATTTGAAAGAGGAAACGGACACAATAATGACAGAAGTATTACCAAATATAGAACATATCTTTACTCCTAAAGAAACAACATCACTAGCTAGAGAAACTGGTTCGTCCAACGACAAATTGAGAAGAAGGGCTAGTTACTTTCGGAATTCACTGATAGGATTTGCGTCTGCACAGCCTAAAGGAGGAAGTGGCCTGGATTATTCTTCAATTAATATTGGCAATTCAAGAATTCCAGGCAGAATAACCATCGGTTGTCTAGAGAAAGCTGATATGCGTAGAAGAGTTGTGCCTTTGCCGGATTCCATACAAGAGCTACTTGATATCGGTGCTGACAAATTTGGCATCTCTCTCATGAAAGTACTAACTGAAGATGGATCACTTATTGAGGACATTGCAGTGATAAGAGATGGAGATCATCTAGATCTTGCTACTTCAGAAAATTAAACACACCTCAACGTACATATGTATTTTAGAAATGAATCTGATTGACCTGTAATTTTGTACAGTACATAATAGATCAATAACAAGGCAATGTAATTACCGCACAGAGGAATTTTAGTCATTGAGAAGTAATTGGAAGAAAATGTATAATTTTTTTTACAGATGACAAATGTTTCTCCTCAATTATATAGAACTAGTGTACACTAAATATCTAGGTATTTGTAGGATCATTGTGGACTTTAAATTTTGGTTGTCTCTAAAAATTGTACAGATAACAATTTTTCCCCCCTTATCTAACTTTGGTGTTGGAGACTTGGAGTATGCCCCAATATAAACACTCCCCTTGAAGATGAATGCTTCTTTGATCTAAATGCCTATTCACATATCAGATGTTTTAATTTGCTGGACGAGAAGATGTTAGTGTTGATATTAGTTGGTCACAACCAGATAGCCTGTTAATATTGATACCGCACTAGGTTTATTGAAGACTTATTCCATTATGTTACACTATTACTCTTCTTTATCTACTACCCTGCTTTAGGGAGCAGGATTTTGTCCATTTACAGGGAAAAAAAATGAGTTAGCAATTGTTTTCGAGTTCCTGCAAGCTCAAGGTTTAGGACTAAAAGGATCACTTTTTTCTTACATTAAGGAGTATTTCGATTACATGGTATATATAGACTAAAATGATAACTTTTCTGTACATTAAGGACTATTTCGATTTAGTGGTATACATATGAAGGATTAAAATAATCACTTTTTCTGTACATTAAGGACTATTTCGATTACTGGTACAGATGACTAATACATGGAATGCATTTTCAATGTATATTATGAAAATCTTAAGCAATTACAAGAGTTGTAAAACATACTCAGTTATAGGTATCTCAGATGGAGAAGTTGAAGAAATTAAATTGTTAATCGATTGAGTTAACAAAAGATCACCATCCTATGAAACAACGAAACAAAAACACATATGTCAGTGGAAATGGTACAAGAATTAGACGACAGACCTCCATAGACTCCGGCGAATTGCCGTCATCACCTTCCAAAGCTTCATTGGAACCTCTTCACTTTCCCTATTAACTTAGGGTTTTCACCACCGTATGAAAAGAAAGGAAGAAGAAGATCAAACTTTGCACGCGCCAAACGTGTTATATTCTAGGTGTTTTGATGATCTTCACAAATGCAGGGAGCCGGTCCCTGGCAAAGTTCTCTCGTCCAGATTCAAATGGGGTACATCTGATCAGTTGCCACACTAGGTTAAAAAGAAGTCAAGAATTAAGTGCAACTATTGTGGTAAAGTAGTTTTTAGTTTTTATCGTCTTAAATACCACTTAGGAGGTATTCATGGAGATGTAACTCCTTGCTTGGAGGCTCCTATACTTGTGAAAGAAGAGCTTAAGGCTGAGATACTCGATAGGAAAAATGAAAATTTAATCAAGGATTTCGAGCAATTTCAGCAAACAAACCTTCCTTTGAAGAGTAATTGGTGTCCTCAAGATGGGGAGACACATGTCACTCAGACTTCTCAAAGTGTAGATTCATCCTCACCCGAGCTTGTTTCTCTCTTGGCTTCAATAGTACTTGGTTCTACTTTCTCCTTCTTTCTACAAATGTCACTGTGGGTTGTTTGACAAAGTTGAGTTTGCTTTTAGTTACTGCAGTCATGTTTTTAGCATAATAAGTTACCTATATTTAGGATGCATTTGATTTTTAAATAATTGTTAGGTTGTTTTAATTGTTGATATTATTTAGCCTTTTTTGTATGCACATTTTTCTGCATTGTGTTATCAAGTTGGCTTTTTAAAGTTCTATTATGCTTAATAAAAATATTGAGAAATATTTCGATCAATTCTTTTTGTTGCTCCATTTTTAGAAAACACCAACAGTGGTATCAAGAGCTTCATTGATCTTATGGGATCTCTGAAACTTCCAACGAACTACCATACCATTTTTAACACGTACCCATTTTAAGCCGTTAGGGTTACTATTTTCAATTCTTGCTTTTTTCAACAAATTTTTAACCTAAAAATATGACAAGCAACAGTCTCTCTTTGAATGCCCCGAAAATTTTCACTGTGAAAACTATCCTATTTGGTCTGTGAAAATGAAATCATATCTTGAAGCCTATGATATATGGAAAGTTGTAATGGAAGATATACTCTTATAACCTCTCCCTACAACTCCTACAATTGCCCAAATTAAATCTCATTCGAATGAAAAAACAAAATATTCCAAGCCGAAATGGTAATTCAAAAGTTAGTCGTGGATTCAATTTTTTCTAAAATCATTGCTTGTGAGAAGAAAAAAGAAGCTTGAAACTTTTTTAAAAAATAATATCAAAGAAGTGATCAAGTCAGACAAAAGCAAATTTTGAATTTGAAAATGGATTATAAATCTCTTAGGATGCAAGAGTATGAAACTATTGTTTAAGTATTTTTATAAGATATCTTTGATTGTTAATAAAATGAGGTTGCTTGGCGAGGATTTGATTACAGAATAGTAGAAAAAATTCATGTGACAATTCCAGAAAGATTTGACTCAAGAATTTATTCTCCGGAAGAATTTAAAGATCTCTCTACTATCTCTATTGAAGAACTACATAGTGCTTTTCAAGCATAAGAGCTAACAAGAGCCTTCCGGCAAGAAAATATTACTAGGGGTTCTTTTAATGCACAAAACAGGAAAAAAAAAGGTAGTTATCCTCTTAGCAAATACAGCTACCTTATCACTTGCTTTAAAGGTGATAATGTCTAAAACTAAACATTCCATTGATGACCTTTTGGAGAACCATTGAGAGAATGTAGCTTAAGTTGAATCTCTGATCAATCATTTGCCATATTGAGGACAATCACCAACTTTGATCAAACATAGGAAGAAAATTGAAAAGATGAAGACAAAATTAATTATGAAACTGAAGTCTTAATTTCAAATAGAGAGACAAACAATACGATTGTTAGAAGCTTTGAAGTTGACAAACTATTTATCGAAGGACTGAAAAAGGAATCCAGTGGTGGATCTTATGGTTGTGTTGAGGTTTCGAAGAAAATTAAGGGTTATAGCATAATTGAATCACATGAATAGGCTAATATAAATGAAATCTCTTGATCATTGTCTAGAAGCCCACGACAACAACTGTTCTTGTTTTTCTTTTTGGCTTCAATGGTACTTGTTTTTGCTTTTTCCTTCTTCTTTCTGAATATATCACTCTACGTTGTTTGACAACAATCATAGAATCTCTAGGAGTCTTTTCACCCTTTGTCAAGTTGTTGTTTCCAATCACATTGGACTTCTCTAAGTCTTTGCTTTTACCACATGTCCTTCTTATGTTTGAAGTATCTGCAACTTCTTTTCCCTGAGCCTCTATTCCAACATAAGAAGTTTTAAACGATTGGGATGCAGGATCCAACTCCCAGCAACTAGAGGGAGCATTTGGTGCTTCTTGACCGGTGAGCATATATGAAGGGATCTAAAGAGAGAAGCGAAACATCTCGTCCGTCGAATTATGAAAATATTTAGGGTCCAAATGCTAACGGAACACCAACAAGAAGCCAACTACTTTGAATAATGGATGACCTGTGACACCAAATTCCTTCCCAGTGTAGTCGCCAAGCACTTCCACCGAATCAAAGTTGTATATCATATTATTCGGGGTTAGCGCATTCCATTTACTAGACAAGTGCATGTTCAGAGCCCAATATCCCCTTTTGTGTGGATAATTTGGATACCACCACCAACCCCTTTCACCCACCTGACCTTGTATATGCTTACCCTAGCTTGTATATAATTATCCAGTTGATACATTTGTATATGCTCGCGTTAGCTAGTAAATCATTATCTATTTATGAGGATGAATCTACACTTTTAGAAGTCTGAGCGCCACGTGTCTCTATCTCCAGAGCACCAATACCTCTTCAAAGGAAGGTTTTGGTGCTGAAGTTGCTCAAACTTCTTGTTTAAATTGTCATTTTTTCTATCAAGTATCTCAGATTTAAGTGCTTCTTTCACAATTATAGGAGCCTCCAAGCAAGGAGTTACATCTCCACGAATACCTCTTTAGTGGCCCTTGAGCCGATAAAAACTAGAAACAACTTTACCACAATACTTACACTTAATTCTTAACTTCTTCTGATCAGTTGCCACACTATGTTCAAAAGAAGTAAGGAATTAAGTGAAACTATTGTGGTAAAGTAGTTATTAGTTTTTATCGGCTTAAATACCACTTAGGAGGTATTCCTGGAGATGTAACTCCTTGCTTGGAGGCTCCTATACTTGTGAAAGAAGCACTTAAGGATGAGATACTCGATAGGAAAAATGAAAATTTAATCAAGAATCTCGAACAACTTCAGCACCCAAACCTTCCTTTGAAGAGGAACTGGTGCCCTCGAGATGGTGAGACACATGTCACTCAGACTTCTCAAAGTGTAGATTCATCCTCACCCGAGCTTGTTTCTCTTTTGGCTTCAATGGTACTTGCTTCTGTTTTCTTCTTCTTTCTGCGGATGTCACTGTGGGTTGTTTGACAACGTTGAGTTTGCTTTTAGTTACTGCAGTCATTTTTTAGCATAATAAGTTACCTATCTTAAGGATGCATTTGATTTTTAAATATTTGTTAGGTTGTTTTAATTGTTGAGATTATTTAGCCTTTTATGTATGCACATTTTTCTGCATTATGTTATCAAGTTGGCTATTTAAAGTTCTATTATGCTTAATAAATATATTGAGAGATATTTCAATCAATTCTTTTTGTTGCTCCATTTTTAGAAAATACCAACAGTGGTATCAAGAACTTCATTGATCTTATGGGATCTCTGAAATCTTCCAACGAACTACCATACCATTTTTAACCCGTAAGGGTTATCCATTTTAACCTGTTTGGGTTACTATTTTCAATTCCTGCTTTTTTCAACAAATTTTTAACCTAAAAATATGACAAGCAACAGTCTCTCTTTGAATGCCCCAAACATTTTCACTGTGAAAACTATCCTATTTGGTCTATGAAAATGAAATCATATCTTGAAAGCCTATGATATGTGGAAAGTTGTAATGGAAGATATACTCTTATAACCTCTCCCTGCAAATCCTACCATTGCCCAAATTAAATCTCATTCAGATGAAAAACCAAAAATTTCAAAGCCAAAATGGTAATTCAAAATTCAGTCGTGGATTCAACATTTTCTAAAATCATTGCTTGTGAGAAGAAAAAAGAAGCTTGAAACTTTTTTTAAAAATAATATCAAGGAAGTGAACGAGTCAGACAAAGGAAAATTTTGAATTTGAAAATGGATTATAAATCTCTTAGGATGCAAGAGTATGAAACTATTGCTTAAGTATTTTGATAAGATATATTTGATTGTTAATAAAATGAGGTTGCTTGGCGACGATTTCAAAGATTACAGAATAGTAGCAAAATTCCTGAGACAATTCCAGAAAGATTTGACCCAGGAATTTATTCTCCGAAAGAATTTAAAGATCTCTCTACTATCTCTATTGAAGAACTACTTAGTGCTCTTCAAGCATACGAGCTAAGAAGAGCCTTCAGACAAGAAAATATTGCTGGAGGTTCTTTTTATGCACAAAACAGGAAAAAAAAATTAAAAAATAGGTAGTTATCCTCTTTGCAAATATTGCTTTAGAAAAACACACTTGGAAATTTTGGTAGAGACCTGATGCAATATGTTGAAATTGCATACAAGCCGGTCATGTTACAAAAGTGTGCAAGCTTATAAATAATCCTCAAGCACAAAGAGTAGAAGCAGAAATCGAGGAGGAGCTACTTTTTTAAATTGCAGTATCTAAAGCAAATGAGTGTTGAGTTTGCTCTTAGTTAATGTAGTCATTTTTTAGCATAGTAAGTTACCTAGCTTTAGGATGATTTTGAATATTAAATATTTGTTAGGTTGTTTTAATTTCTGATATTATTTAGCCTTTCTGAATTTTTGTTATGCGCATTTTCTGCATTATGTTGTCAAGTTGGCTATTTAAAGCCCTATTATAATTAATAACGATATTGAGAGATGTTTCAATCAATTCTTTTTGCTGCCCCATTTCTAAAAGAACACCAACCGACAATAATCATGGAATCTCTAGGAGTCTTAATTTATGGAAACATAGGAAGCAAATGGAAAAGATGAAGACAAAATTTATGATGAAGCTGAAGTCTTAACTTCAAATAAAGAGACTAACAATATAATTTTCAGAAGCTCTGAAGTTGACAAACTATTTATCGAAGAGCTCAACATGGAACCTAGTGGTGGATCTTATGGTTGTGTTGAGATTTGAAAGAAAATTAATGGTTATATCATAACTGAATCGCATGCGATGGCTAATATTAATGAGATCTCCCGATCATTGTCTAGAAGTCCTCGACAACAACCGAGCTTGTTTCTCTCTTGGATTCAATGGTACTTGCTTCTACTTTCTCCTTCTTCTTTCTGAATATGTCACTATGGATTGTTTGACAACAATCAAGGAATCTCTAGGAGTCTCTTCACCCTTTGTCAAATTTTTGTTTCCAACAACATAGGACATCTGTAAGTCTTTGCTTTCACCACATGTCCTTCCTATGTTTGAAGTATTTGCAACTTTTTCCTGAGCCTATATTCCAACATCTGACATGACTCTAAGAAGTTTTAAAGGCAGAGTTGCAGGATCCAACTCCCAACAACTAGAGGGAGCATTTGGTGCTTCTTGACCAGTGAGCATATATGAAGGGATCTAAAGAGAGAAGCGGAACATCTCTTCCCTCTGATTATGAAAATATTGAGCATTCAAATGCTAACGGAATACCAACATGAAGCCAACTACTTTGACTAGTGGATGAACTGTGACACCTAATTTCTTCTCAATGTAGTCGCCTAGCACTTCCACCGAATCAAAGTTGTATATCATCTTATTCGGAGTTAGCACATTCAATTTAGGAGAATGCTTGTACAGAGCCCAAACATCCCCTTTTATGGGGACAACTTGGATGACACCACCAACTCCTTTCACCCACTTGACCTTGAATACGCGTAGCTTAACTTGTATATAATTATCCTATTGATACATTTGTATATGCTTACCCTAGATTGTATATCATTATCTATTTGTAAGGATACACTTTTAGAAGTCTGAGCGACATAAGTCTCACCATCTTGAGGGCACCAATTCCTCTTCTAAGGAAGATTTGGATGCTGAAGTTACTCGAAATTCTTGATTAAGTTTTCATTTTTCCTATCAAGTATCTCAACTTTAAGTGCTTCTTTCACAAGTATAGGAGCCTCCAAGCAAGTAGTTACATAATACCTCCTAAGTAGTACTTAAGTCGATAAAAACTAGAAACAACTTTACCACAATAGTTGCACTTAATTTTTGACTTCTTCCGATCAGTTGCCATACCATGTTGATGAATGCCAATTTTTTTTCTGGAGTCATTTCCCACCTTTATATTGAGTGTTCTTCAACTGCCAAACTACAATGCATGAGTTGTTAAGACCTCTTTAAACTAGAGGTTTCAGAATGAAAGCTATGGGTACTCTCTAGTTTAAAGGGGTCTTAACAACTCATGGATTGTAGTTTTATAGTTGAAGAAAACTCAATATAAATGTGGGAAATGACTCAATATAAAATTGATATTCATCAACATGGTGTGGAAGTTGATTAGAAGCTAAAAATTAAGTGCAACTATTGTGGTAAAATTGTTTCTGGTTTTTATCGGCTTAAGCAGCACTTGGGAAGTATCCATGGAGATGTAACTCCTTTCTTGGAGGCTCCTATACTTGTGAAAGAAGCACTTAAAGCTGAGATACTTGATAAGAGAAATGAAAATTTAATCAAGAATTTCTAGCAACTTCAGCACTCAAACCTTCCTTTGAAGAGGAACTGGTGCCCTCGAGATAGTGAGACACATGCCACTCTGACTTCTCAAAGTGTAGATTCATCCTCACAAGAGATTTCGAAATCATTAGCAATCAAAAAAGGGGTATAGGGAGGGGGAGCTGAAACTACTGAAGGCACCAAAATTACTTGATCATAGTTTAAAAGCCCCCGGCAGCAACTGAGCTTGTTTCTCTCTTGGCATCAATGGTACTTGCTTCTGCTTTGTCCTTCTTTCTACATATGTCACTGTGGCTTGTTAGAAAATGTTGAGTTTTTAGTTATTGCAGTCATTTTTTAGCATAATAAGTTACCTATACTTAGGATGAATTATACATGTACTAGTGTTAGCATCTGCACGATATTAAAGAAAATCGATCCTAGCTATGAAATTGCAGTTTAGTATAAGCATCCGTACGATATTAAAGATTAATGATCCTAGTTATTAAATTTTAGTCTAAACTATTCTTTTATACTAATAATTTGTGGATCGGGAAATTCAATGACGCCTCCTGGTCTTAGAATATATTTTTCTTGCTTTGCCACAGCTTGATCACATCTATGATTTCTATTTCGAAAAGTTTTCATGATTGGGAATATGGGCATGTTGCATATTTTCAGTTCATCCAGTATCTTGTTGTAATTTTGAACGGTGAACTCTCTTGGGAAGTTCAATTAAGATCGTTGAGTGATTCACTTGGACCTATTTTTCTTGTTCTAGGACTGAATTTTCTTAACTAGGCGCGGTTCGAATTGTTATGGCATTGCATCTTTCCAGTTCAATTTAGTTCAGTTCTTATTTATCAAAGTCTAGTTTTAAAAACTTTCTGAACTAAATTGAGTATAAAGTGTAAACCAATTTATATAAAATGTACGAAAATAGTCTAAACACCAAATTTATCACATAAGTGGGAGTTGACTCCAATGTAAACAAAAATTTAAAGAAGAAAGTACGAATCACAAGAAAGAAAATTACATCAGAAAATTCGAAATGCATTATCAAATTACCCTTCTGTTTTGGATCAATGGGCTATTTGTGTTAGAAGTACTACCCGAACTATATTGTCCAGAAAAGTTGCTGCTATTTGTATTGGAATTGGAACTATATTGTCCAGAGAAATTGTCGATGCCTGCATTAGAGTCAATTGGAATGGTATAAAGATCTGATAATTCATCTTCGTTCTCTTCATGTCCATGTTCATTAGCCCAAGGGTTATTTTTTGTGAACTTTCTTAAATTTTCAAGTTCCATTGTTACTTCTTTCATCGTAGGCCTATCTTCACCATGCAAACTAAGGCAACTCTTCACTAGCTCAGCCACCTTTTGGAGTTGCTCAAGGCTTCCTTCTCTTACCACTTTGCGATCAAGAATTTGAAACAATTGATTCTTTCTCATGGACAAAACAAAATACTCTGCCAAATTCTTGTCCACGTCATTTCTATCCCTCGAAATAGGTTTCATCCCTGTCAAAAGTTCGGCAAGAACTACTCCAAAACTATAAACATCACTTTTCTCAGTCAATTGACTTGTGCGAAAATATTCAGGATCTAGGTATCCTAATGTCCCTTGAACCATTGTAGCAAGATGTGTTTGATCAATAGGGATTAACCTTGAAGCACCAAAATCTGCCACTTTCGCGGTGTAAACATCATCCAATAATAAATTGGCTGACTTGACATCTCTATGGATTATTGGCATTTGTGCAGATGAATGAAGGTAAGCAAGTGCACTTGCTGTCTCACTAGCAACTCTTAACCGATTTTGCCAAGATAACCAAGGTGCTCCATTTCGATTGTGGATATGCTCGTAAAGAGTTCCATGAGAAATGTATTCATAGACAAGTAAAGGAACTTCAGCTTCCAAACAACATCCAAAGAGTCTCACCACATTTCGATGGTTGACTTGAGTTAGAATAAGTACCTCATTGATGAACTGTTCAATTTGTTCCTCTTCCATAAACTTTGATTTCTTAATAGCAACTATGCGATTATCAGGTAGAATACCTTTGTAGACAATTCCATTTCCACCACGACCAAGAATTCGATCAGTGGCATAGTTGTTTGTAGCCTTCTTCAGCTCCGCAGCTGTAAAGATTTTGGTTGCTTCCACACCACCCTCATTTGAAGAGATACGTTGTTTCAAGAGCAAACCACCATTTTGTTGGAAGAATTTCTCGCGAAGTTTAATGAGTTTTCTTTTCTTGATGCTGAAATAGAGCCATGTTGTCCCAACCACTAGGGATACAAAACCAACACTCATACCTGTATTTATCGAACAAATTTGTTGGAATTAGAAATTCAATAGATCGAACGAACATGCATGTAATTTTATTTTTTCACTTCAAGAAATGATTCATGATTTGTCACTACCATGCATAAGCCATGACTTTTTGATAGAATGTAGCAAGACGTTTATCTATATGCGAGTAGTGACAAATAAAATTTGAATTCTGAGAAACTTACCAACAGAAAACTTGATCCATGGGAACTCGGAGTTCGAGTTTGGTGCAATACAGCCACGACCATTCTTTCTGCCATCACCAGAGAATCCTTCTGGACAAGAACAATTGTAACTCCCTGGCGTGTTTGTGCAAATTTGTTCACATGAATTGGTATTTGGATCTGCACATTCATCAATATCTGGAATGCAAAACAGATAATATTAATCCCTCAATATAACAAAAACAACTTTTAGCAGCAATAAGTATGCACATTGACAAAGAGTGTTAAAGTCTTTACAATTATCATTAGATTTAATATCACAATATGCTTTAAAGACACTTATAAAGAGTGTCAATTGCCTCTAAAAGAACATATTTAGCGGCAATTAAGTTGTTGTCATTAATTAATTGTCGTTAGAGAACATTTTTGATGTAGTGTCGGACGTTTTGTCGATTGAATCTTGTCATGTTAAATTTAATATATGTCAAATGTATCAAAATGACCTTTAATCTTATAGTGTTAAACATTTCATGTGGAAAGTTGGAATTGTAATATTCTTTTTCAAATAGAGTAAAAACGAGAAGTACACAAACAAAATGAGACAGATGGAATAACATAAATACTTGTAATTGCCTATATGATATACGATTGCGTTCAGCATAAAACCTGTAGATGATGTGAGAGTGTACAAAAATCAAATTACCTTGGCAGCCAGAGCCTATATATGGATTGCCTTCATATCCCGAGTTGCAGCTACACCGATAGCCACCAATGCCAGTGTCAGAATCAACACACTGGCTATTATCGAGGCAAGCATAATCGTTACTTTCCCGTGCTTCAACACAAGTAAGATTTCCAATGGCCCAATCTAGCACAATAGGGACATTATCCATAATCTTCTTTGCAAAATTAACATCACTGAGATCCTCTACACCTTGGAACTCGAATCGACTAGCTTCACCAAGAAACGAATATCCACATGGATTAAACGACCAAGATAAACTATGATTTCTCGTGGTGATCATAGTTGTATTGTAATATTTCAAGCCTTTTGGTATTATCATTTGGCAACAACCGGAACTCATACATCTTCCTTTAGTTACATCACTTGTACTGGTACAGGCAGTGGGGCAACCATTAGCGAAGTTAAGTGCGGTCATTAGAGCACCATCATCACAACCAACCACCGTGAATCTGCAGAGGTGAATTTATAATTTAGAATGAGTATGTAAAGAGACCGCGAGATCAGCTCAAGTTGAGTTATGACTCGTCCATCATGCTATTGGATCAAAACGAATAGAGTAGTGAGATTACACTGTTTTAACTACTATGAAATTAATATAAGAATTATGTAAACTAATTGCGAATACACCTCGTACCTGTTTAGGGAAGAAAAACTGTAAGGACTTGATCTTCCTAAACCCATCCAAGCAGGTTCATTTTGAACCAAAACTCCTGTTTGTGAGTAACACTTTATATTTATGGTATTTGATATCCGCATTTCTGCATCCGAGATGTCGTAGACTTGCATGTTCCATATGAGGGGTGTTGGAGAATCTGTTGTAGTAGTATCACAATTGATTTCAAAATTCGGGTTTAATCCACAACCAGAACCTATTCCAATTCCAAATGGATATGGAACGGTAAGGTTCCCACATTGTTTTGGACATCCTGGTTTTGTTATGTTAGCAGGTTTGGTTATTGTGTAGGTGGTGGCGTTGGCGTTGGTTGGCGGAGAAGTGGCGTTCGTGGGCGTAGAAGGAGGAGGAGAAGTGGTGTTAGAGGGGATAATTTGGGCGGTGGTTAGTGTTAAGATTAGCATAAAACAGAGGAGTGGGAAAGAAAACAGAGCAACTTGATTATGCTGCATGGTGTTGAATTATTATGGAAATTAAAATAACGTACTAACTAAAGGGTTCAATATATAGCACTAAGAAGGAAATGACCTTAGAGAAAAAAAAATAATGTCTATTGGCCTAGTGGGGTATAATCAACTACTCATATTCGGTTTGATTCCCCCTCAATACAGAGTCGTTTTGTTAGACAGTGGTTTGCCCCAATATGAGATTTTCTGACGCGAATTTTGGATTTAATGAACTCCAATATGAATACCGAACACTTGATGGGAAAGAAAAAAAAACTAATCATATTCAATATAATTTCTTAGATATTGTGAATGAAAACAAGACAAGAGTACTAGATAAAAATTTAGAAGGCGTTGACAATTATAGTTGTCTTTTTAATAATGTGTTCACCAAACAATAGAAGACTTTGACAAAATCAAAG
>JAJONQ010036096.1:0-19173 GCA_036250385.1 Solanum microdontum
TTAAACTTTTGCTTGTCCTCAAGTAAAACTCAAGTTCAGCAATTCAAAAAGGATGTCTCAAACAGTGCTACAAAAGACTCAATCATGAATGCACACAACAAGACTCAACTTACTCATGTAAGGATCAATTGTGCACTCAAAGATTCAAGTTGTGACTCACCATTATCAAAGATGCTCAAGTTCACAATACTTGCTTCAAATGCAAGTTCAAGCTCAACAAAGGTACTCAAATGCCCTCACAACAAAGATGATTCCATATTCACACACAATTCTTCAACAATTTATAGCTCCAGAATCATATACGACTCCCACACTCACAAAGATGAACACATGCATGACTTCACCCATATGTTTGCCCTTATTTTCCAATCAACATTCGTTTCAGCTTGCTCAAGATCAAAAAGGTCTTTTCAAGGCTTGTAACGGGGCTGAGTGTAAAGGTATGGTCATTTAGGCTCAGTGGTTGCTAACCTCATGAAATCTGGTTTGAACATCACTTTCTTCCTTTCCTTGAACATTTGAATCATTCTCAAAATTCACCCCATTATTCATTTCCAATGGAATACTGGACACCCCATTTCTTTTACAACTTTCACAACTTTATTTCACCACTTTTTCATTCTTTTTCTTTTGCTTTCTTATTTTCTTTCTCTCTTTTTTTATATAGAGGGGTTCCATCTTTTTCAAGACCATGGATCAAAGGGACTTCTTCACACTTCTTGATTTACCTTCTCTTTTCCCCACACCCCCAACTTAGATTTTTGGCCTAAGTTTGTTATTTAGACAAACCACACTTCATGAGGATTATGGGTGAATGGCTAAAAAGGGGTCTCAATTGCTGAAGTTTCTTCCAAGAAAAGGATAAGGCTCAAAGAGGGTTCAAGCAAGGTTCACACATCTCATAAGGTTGGCCACAAAAGAGGTATATTGTCAAATTGTTTAACTCTTCAAAATTGTTGCCTAAGATCAATTTTAAATGTTTGCATCACTTAGTCAACTTGACCAACGGGGCAAATTCTAGGTGTCCTCACACAAGGTTCGCGGTAAGCTCATCACATAAAGCATTGGCACCAATATCAAACGAGACTCTACACTTTTGCTAGTGTGTAATGTTCATCATAAGAGACTCCATTCGATAACCGGCTACTCACAATGAGATGCAAAAAGTCCACATATTGTCTATGCAACTTCATTTGGCCTCATCGTAGCCGTGCATTCATTTTTAATTGATTAAGAGCATTATTCAAGTCATCGGTGTTGATCATAACTGATACTCAAATTTCTACATGAAAAATCATATTCAAGCACAATAAGAGGTAGCAAATTTTGTTAGATGGGTCAAAACCATTTTTATTCAAAAAAAGGAGCCATAAGTTCAAACATTCACAAGATACGATGAAAACACAGTTTAAAATGTAAAACCCAATATATACACTAGAGGTAGGTATAGAAATACCTTACACCACCACAAATAAAAAGTAATTGTTCTCAAATGTGACAAAAGTATTCAAAAGTCAATAAAAATGACAGAGAGGGAAGTAAAGAAAGATCATGTCTACAGAGTCGCTCCATCTATCGGGGAATCAATAGTCGGGGTAACACTCTGATCCTGGGCATCAGTGCCCGGTGTAACAGCAACACTGGCTCCATTAGAGCCTGCCATGACCGTCTCTATCAGTGATGTCTGAATGACCGACTGTACAATCGTCTCTTCTAAATTCGGTAGGTCTCCATACATGGTCGCCTCCTGAGCATCCAGCTGCTCCTCATTCGTCTCTGCCTATGACTTATCATCCATAGGCACATCTCCGGTGGTGGTCGGAGGCATCTCAAAACTGGTCGGGGTATTCTGATCCTCAAGTGCCTCCAAAAGAGAAGTGAAGTCTATGGACTTTACATAGTCCACATCCTTTCTCAAGTCTGAAACCTCGGCTTTCAAAGTCGTCACCTCTGAAGTAATCCCATGTCGCCTCTCACAAGTCTCTACTCTCTTGTGAGAGCGTCAATAAATGTTCGGAGGGGTGTCAATATAACTAAGATGGCTCGCTTAATCATCCAAGGCACTCGGCCTCTAGCCAGGTAGCCCGCACATCGGCAGAATGGGCTAGGGCACCATCTTGAGGATTATGGCCTGAGTAATCCTGGTCGGCTGGGAAGCAGCAAAAGAACCAGGAGCCTGGGAAGAAGTGGAAGCGGGAGTACTTGAAGGCTTGGAGGCTAGAGTAGGCAAAGATGCCTCTACAGGTATAGACTCAACATCGACTTCTGTGGATGCACCCACCGGGGCCACTCTTTTCCTGTCTGCTTCATCTCGTGTCTACTCGGCCTCTATGCACCGTATATCGGTGGAAGATGTGGGAGTGCCCTCTATGTCCCTCTTCTCGTCACGAAGAAATCCAGCACGCCAACATAGCTCTATAATCAGTACTGGGAAAGGAAGGGACGTCTAGTATTGTTTGGCCCTTATGGCCATGTCCTGCTCAATAATTAGTCCCAAGTTGAGCCACTTCTTGGCGATGATCAATCTGAGATAGGCCGTCTTTGGGTGACGGAGGATGGACTCATTCTACGAGGGCATGATGGAACTGCTTATGAACCAGAACCAATATCGAGCGGCAATGATTCAAGTCCTTCTTCTCGATGGGAGCTCCAACCTCAATACACCTAAGGGTGGTGTCCAAAATTAGGGGAGCAAGCCAAGCGTTTAGATCATCTAGGGATTGAGTTGTAGCTAAACCCTCGTACTCATGCACAAACCCAGTAGCTCTTTCAAGTACAACATTGATATGATCACTGTTGCACCCCACTTCTTTCCCCCGAACCATGAAAAACTTCACCGATCTGAAGGCACTAGCCTTCTTCTTCCCCTGGGACACTAGGTCACTTTACGCAGTGTAGAACTCACGAACCCAGGTGGGGATATATGGGCCTCGGGGCCTGGTGAAGATATCAAATAAGTGGAACTGGATTGTGTCCCACACCAGAGGGTACCTTTCCACCGCTCCATCTGTAGACAACCGCTTCTCCTCAAGAATTGTCCTCAGTCCCTCGACCTTCAGCATGTTGAGTAGCCGGGTAGGAGGACCCTAAACTGGTGGTGTTGGAACCACCATCTGTGCTGGAGTTGGCATGGAGTCAGTGACAGGAGAGGTAGACTCTGAGATACTAGATGAATCGTGACGAGATTGTGCACGAATCTCTGCTCGCCAGGATTGTAGTGGTTGGTCATCAACAGGCTCAGAGAGTGAGACCTGAGAATCAATAGACTCCCCTTCGCTGCCGGAGTTGTGCTCCGGTAACTCAGGTATGGGCGCTTTACCCTTGCCCTTGCCCTTGCCCTTGCCTTCCTTAGGAGGGGCCTTCTTCCCTTTTTTTAGGAGGAGCAGCTGCCCCCTCATTAATAACGATACCCCGTGCTCTTTTACGGGGCAACATACCACTATTGTCCAAATTGGTCCTACCCATATCTGCATAACACACCTAAAAGAGTTAGAAATAATCCAAGAAAAATGCAGAATACAGGTTGCAGAAAGACTCGTCGAATCGATCGACGAGTCACTTTGGTGAGCCAAATCAGGCTCGCTAAAAGGACTGGCTTGAAAAATTCCCAGAAACATAACAGGTCGGTGATAGGCAGGGCCATTTGGTGAATTGCCGACAACATTCGGCGAGCTTAGACTAGCCTGCCAAAAGTTACAGTGTATTTTAGGGGTTAGGGGTGCAGAAAGGGCGATCAAGGGAGACTTTCGGTGAGTCATCGTGTGAACTCGGGGAGGTCAAGCTTCTCACCAAAAGTTACAGACTCAAACTCAAACAAGAAATAAAATTAAGGGCGATAAAGGGGGACATTGGCGAATAGCCGAGTGGTTCGGCAAGCTCAACCCAGCTCGCGAAAGCAAACCTGCAGCCCCCGAAAGCAAAATCAAATAACACATTCATTTAATTGAGCCCAGACCCATACGACTCATGCCACCGGGGTACTCAGTCTTCCCCCGATTTCGCCAAAATTAGCCATTTGATGACTTTTGCCCTTAAGAATGATGTCAAACGTTCCATTATTGGGCAAAGTATGTCATTTAGCACAATCGGGGTTACTCAGACTTCACCCGACTAGACCCAATAACAATTCACCACAACCCACAAATTTTTGATCAATTTTAAAGCACAAAACTTAGGAAATCAACAATATAAACATTTTAGGCACGATTCCAAAACTAAAATAGGTAAACTAGCACAACATTACGATTTCAGAGAAGGACCAACACACATCAACAAGATTTAAACAATTGCATTAGAATTTTACCCCCTAATCAAGAGTTTAGGGTTTGGAAAACCAACCTTTATGCCGAAATATGAGTTTGAAAAGCTAGGCAGCAAAGAAATCTGACTCTGAGCACGAGATCCATGAGCAATAAGCAATAAAAATGCAGAAATAAAGAAAATATAGAGTACGGGTGTGATTGTATTAGGTAAAAAACGAGGGAATATGAAAGAGTTTGAAAGTTTAAACCATTGGCCTTTAAAAACCGTTTAATTCGTTGCCCTTCAGCGATATTAGTAATCCTCATCAAACTACTCAACGACACGCCGAGTGGTTACTAGCCTCGCCAAGTTTTACAAGGACCTCCAGTTAATTTGGGGATCTAAACTACGGACAAAGTCGGGCTCGCCGACCTGTTCGGTGAGTCACCGACTCCTCCATGGGCCCATCGAGTTTTACAGACTCCATTCTTACATTTTCTTGAGTCCAACGACGGTCCAAGTCGGGCTCACCGACCTCTTCGGCTAGTCACCGACTGAACTCGTGGCTCGCCAACCTGAATATTTCAAATACATTCCACTTTTCCACCTGCACAATCAATACCCGTTATTCCAAAAACAAACATAAAGCATTAAAAACATAGGTTGCCTCCCAAGAGGCGCGTTAGTTAATGTCGTGGCACGACGCAAGTACCCACTGAAGCTTCATTCTTGGGGTTTGTCATAGTGCCACTAGGCAACCCTCCTTGATGTCTTGAGTAGAGACGAGACAACATATGATCCATTTAGGCCTCTAATAGCTTAATAGATATGTAATGAGAAGCATTCATCTGATTTAGCATTGATACATTCTCTTTTATCTGTTTCAACACTCTATCGTGTTCTTCAACTTTGTGGAGAATGAGTGAGAGTATCTCTTCTATCTATCCACCCTCATAATCCTTGGGCTTTCTACGTTCATGAAGAGGAATGTACCTATCTTTCTTTTTGTATAGTACTTCAAATTCCATGATCTTTTTGGCTAAGAGATGCAGCTCGGTCAACATTTTGGCCAGATTTTGGTCCCTCTCTTGCTCCTTGTTGGTCTTAGTCATGCGATCGAGGAGTTGGGATACTATTGCATAGGGTTGTCGTATTAGACCACTAGGAGAAAGTTGGTCATCCACTTCTCTATTCCCAGGACAAAGACCTGTATAGAAATAGTCCAATAACATCTCATCTAGGATTCCATGAGTTGGGCACTGCAGCAATAGTGTCTTAAATCTCAGCCACAACTCATGGATTGTCTCACTCTCAAAGTGCTTGAAATTTAGGATGTTATCCCTAAGAATCATCATCTTTGAAGGAGGGTGGTTCACTTGGTTACCATTTCACCATATACGCTCATTTCCTCTATTTTAAACAGCAACACAAAAACTAAAACTAAAAATAAGTAGATTCAACTATGACTAAAAAGAACACAATTCAAGTTCACCAAAAGAATTTCAAACAACACCACTCTCCGGCAGCGGCGCCATTTTGATCTAACGTTTCAAGCACACCTCATCAGATTCTAGGTGTTCAACGATCGTAAATTAGTATAAAACCCAACTAAATGAGTTGGGGTCGAATCTCATAGGGAGCGGTACATGTTTCAGATTCAATTGGGAAGTATAAATGTGGTCAAATCAGTCACAGGAATAAAAATTATCGAATAAAGACATCATTCAAATTAAGGGGTGACACAGATGTCAGATTGGGGTTTTTCTTTTGATTATCAACTACAAACAACAGTCACAACAATACGACTTAACAATAACGAGACGGATTCTTGGGATTTGATAGATTATAGGCTAATATAGACATATGGGTAAATGCAAATATTAGTAAATAACTATATATCAGTGAGTAGGCTAGACTATAGGGGACGTAAATTTTCTCTCGAATAATTTACCCCGAATCAAGTGATTTCTTTCGAACATCAACAAGCATGCAAAATAAGAGCAGCCCACACCTTAATTTATTCACTCTCTCGAGTTGAATGTGTGGGATTGGGTTTAGGATTTTGTAATACTTCGGAAACTAGTAGACCTAACTAAAGCCTCAAGCTAGGGTTCTAGAGTTTGATGATGAGGGTTAGAGTCGTAGATGAAAGTTCCCATACATAGAATGAGGGGTTTAGTGGTTGAACGTCAAGGTACATGTTACACCCCGTAATTTAGAATGCCATCTAAGCTTTGGTGGAGGGATGCAAGGGCAAGTGCCAAGGCAAAGGGGCAAAGCCTAAGCCAAAGGTCAAGGCTGCCCCCACCTTGGCAAGGTACTGCCCAAGGTCCATGACCACCTTCACGACCAGTGGTCGTGACCATAGCCCATGAAGGGGCTCGTGAAGACCCCTTAGGTTTGTAGGAGGCAAGGCATTGGGGCCTAGCTACTGCCTAAGACACCACAACCATCACCACGGATCGTGGTCTTGACCACGGATCGTGGGAGGTCTCGTTGTCATGCCTTACATTTTTGAGGTCAAGACTCATTGGCCAAGCCACTTCCCAAGGGACCACGGACAGGACCACGGCTCGTGAGCCCAGTCGTGGTGCCTGGCACCATGGCTGCCAAATGAGTGTCAAAATATGAATTTTCTTTTTAATTGATATTAAGTGGGGGTCGTTTGGTTTGGACTTTATACACCTATATATACTATTTTAAGTCATTAACCACCCCAACTAAGTCATTAATTCCCAAACCCGAAAAGATCCCAAAGTTCTTCCTCTCAAATATTTCTCTCTCTAGAAAACCCAAGAAGAAGAAGAAGGACACGAAGAGAAGGAAGCTAGGTCGAAATCTCTCCATAGTAGTAAGATTAGTAGGCGTTTGAATCAAGGTATGTTTAGCTTATTCATCTATGGGTTCTTCCACCCATAGATTCCCCTAGATTTCCCCAAATTTGTGAAGAAGAACCCCAAATCTAAGCTAGGGTTTCTTCCAATAAGTGGGTTTAGTTGGGTATGATTCCAATTGGTTGGATAATACTTATTTATGATTAATTTAGTGTCGATTCATGATATTATGATGAATTTATGTGAATTCCATGGTTAACCCTAGATTTGAGTTGTGTGGGTTCATGCCATGAAAGGTGAAATTGAAGGCTCTAAGGTGATCTTCTAGAATAGATGTTATGGATAAGTATATTACAAGAACAAAAGCATATGAATATGAATTGATACTAGATTTATTAATGTATGATAGATCATGATTTGTAATGATTGAATTTTGGACTTTATGATAAATTAGGACTAAGGCTTCTAATTGTTATGTCTTGTGATCTAAACAAATGTGGTGATTGTAGAGTAAAGCTTGACATTAAGGCTTGAAATCAAAGATGATAATCACTAGGGCTTATAGAGTAAGTCTAATATGATGAGATAACTTGCATGAAATTGTTATACAAAATAGATAGTGTTGTGGTGGAAGGCTTTTACCCACATGACCTACCTAGAACTATATGAATGCATGTATGTATAATGTGAAAGGTCTTCTCACATAGAATGATTCTAGTTTGACTGAATAACCTAAAATAAATCAAAAACATGTTAGACTAGAATAGCTTGAAGTTGTGATTTATGATCCCTTCATCTGTAGCTTGACTTGGTAAAGACCATTTCATGGTAGCCTAGGATTGAGGATTTATACTCTCCTATGGATAGCTTGAACTAGCATTGTAGAATTCCTTCATGATAGCTTGACTTGGTTAGGCCAAGATCATTTCATTGTAGCTTTAGGATGAGGACATATACTCTCCTAATGGTAGCTTGGGATTGAGAATCATGCTCTCCTAAGGATAGCTTACATTAGCATCTTGGTGTGCTTGTAACGGTAACTTGACTTAGCCATGTAAGAGTCACTTAAAGGGTAGCTTGAGTTAGTAGTAGTCATGGTAGCTTAGGATTGAGGATTCACACTCTCCTAAGGGTAGCTTGCATGAGCATCATGGGATATGTTGCATGGTAGGTAGAATGGGACATCTGTACCCTTTATTAAATATCTTGGACTTGTCTGATAGTATGACCACCATGGTAGCTTGACTTATCATAATGTAGATATGTTCATTAGATTATTAGCTTGTTCTAGCCTAGTAGGGTGCTATTCATTGGTAGCTTTGAATTGATGACTTGTGCTCATTCATGTGTGATGTCTTGCCTTGTACTAAGAAGAGAAGTACATTAAGTGAATAGAGGCAAATAGTTAAGAGGGACTAGTCGCCAACTAGTGAGCATTCATGATAACCTAAAGGAGTACTTAGTGTGGATAGTAGTATGGGATGCTATTCTTACATTGCACAAGTATGACTTGAAGCTACTTATGAAGTGTTCTCTTAGTATAGACTTAGTTTGGGTTGTTGCTATAGTTGCCTTCCATGATATGATTGACTTAAGTTGATAGTTCCTTGTCTATATGAAGTAGGTCAAGAGTGACACCTATAAATGGTAAGTATGAATATGGTGACTTCAAGGATATGCTTAGTGTGTGTGGTATTATGTTATGCCACCCATGGATTGCACAAGTGTGCTTTGAGATTACTTAGGAGTATAGTGCTCTCATGATATGAAAACCTAAGTCTTGACTAGGAATGTGGACTATGCCCAAGAATGACCAAAAAGGATACTTAGTTTGGATGGTATTATGGGATGTCGTTCATGCATTGCACAAGTATGCTTTGAGGTGGCTTGTTAAGTAGTTCTCTCATATTATGAAATACTAAGGGTTGAAGAATGTTAGTATGAAGGTCTAAGTAAAGACTATGCCATGAACATGATTTATCTCATATGCTCATTAACTATGTCTTATGTTGACTTATGATTATTTGATGCTTATGTTGGAGATTATGTAATGACTATGTTATTATCTCTTATGCTAATGTCTTATGTTGACTAACCATTTTGAGATGCTCTTATGATGTTGCGCTAGCTATCATACTTGGTACATTTTGTACTAACGCATACTTTGCCTACATTCTAATCAAATGTAGGGTTTCGGAGATTGAGTTCCTTTGGAGGTAAGGTTTCTAAGGCGCAAGAAGAGTTGAAGATTTGGTGAGTTCTCATATCTTCGAGGACAAACCCATTAGTTCTCTTATGTCATTTCTTTATGTTTTAAACTTTTTGTATGGGCTGCGTCCCAAGACTTTTATTCAAGAGTTTAATAGATGGTTTGAGACAAAAGTGTAGAAAAGACTTCTGTTTGTTTTATTCAAATGTTTTCAATTGTATGGATAAAAGTTTTTAAATTTTCCGTAATTTCTATTATCTTATGTTATGATATGCTAAGGGCTTTTATGAGACCCTTTTGGGGTCAAGTACGCCATGTTACGTCTAGGGGGTACCCCTGGGTCTTGACAAACTTGGTAATCAGAGCACAAGGTTTAGAATGGTTCTAGGATTGTCTTAAACCACGTCTAGTAGAGTATTGTTCATAAATGTGAAGCGAGCCACATTTATGAATAGGAGGCTATTGGATGCTTAGGAAATATTACTTCTTCATTCTCTAAGTCGTACCATAGAATTTAACTTTATAAGGTCTCTCTTCTATTCCTTATTCAATGGTCTTTAGGAAATGACTACTCGAAGGGCTTATGCTACAAGGAGTGAGAGAGAAAAGGTTGGTTGTGATGCCAATTCTGGCTATGTGACTTGATAGATTTAAGATGATAGATTGTGATATTTTCTATAGTATGAATGGGTTGCATTATGGTTATGTTTAGTTGATGGTAGAACCCGACTTAGTCATGATGAGTTTTGTGGTATGTTGGTAGATTGGTTGAATAGGGTGTTTAACTAATGCCTAGATGGGTTGAGTGAATAGACTCCTCTAAGAAGGGTAGAAGTGTAATTCACCATGGCTTAGAATCATCTTGTGTGATGGATGTGAAAGCTTAGGGATGACTTGCTCCGGCCTTAGAATTAAAATAAATGATGCTTAAAAGAGTTTGTACAGGGTTGCTCCCAAGGGGGAGATAATGTGCTTAGATAGCAAGGTCATTGAGTGTCCTTGATGTTCCTGAGTTAGGTTTGCTTGAAATTTTCACCTTGAGAGGTGTAGTGAGTATGAGAAGTTTAGTCCCGGTTTGTTACGCTTATGTGAGTTCTTGAGTGGTGTTAGTAAGGTTGCTTCTGAGCTATAGTTGCTTAATGAGAACCTCTCTAATTTAGAAGTATCGGTAGGGATCTTAGACCGGAAAGTTAAGAAATAGAAGAACAAGGAAGTTGTTCCATAAAGTGGTAAGGAGTGTTTTTTAGTAAGGAATTTGGTTAAGAGTGCTACTTGGGAGGCCAAGGGCCAATGAGATGTCCCGATGTCCTCATCATTTTCCTTCTACTCCTATTCTAGCTTGAGATGATAGGTTCCTCTTGATTTGCTTTTATATAAAGTCATGTGTGAATTGTATGTTTCCATGATCTTCTTATGTTATGCATGTTCATGAAAAAGCTTAAGTCATGATAGAAATGACTTATATGCATTGTTTTGCCTCATGTTGTAGTGCATTTGAGTCAAGTTGCATATAGACTTCATGAGATGAATGAATGAGCATGCCTTAGTTTGGAGTTGAAAGATTCCTCCTTGAATAAATGACTTTTGTGAGTAAATTGCATTTAGGCTCCATGAATGTGTGTTCAGCATGTTTTAGCTAGGAGATGTTAGTTCCCTTGTGTTGCATTGAGTATGTTTAGCTTGGAGTTGAAGTTTTCCTCCTTGGTTGTGTGCATTTAAATGTATTGCATACATGATGGGTTGCTAGTCTAGAGTCGTTTCCCTTAAGAAGTGTTAGTAAATGTCATTCGAGGACGACTGTTCCCAAGAGGGAGATATTGTAATACCCCAGAAACTAGTAGACCTAACTAGAGCCTCAAGCTAGGGTTCTAGAGTTTGATGATAAGGGTTAGAGTCGTAGATGAGACTTCCCATGCATAGAATGAGGGGTTTAGTGGTTGAACGTCAAGGTACGTGTAACACCCCGTAATTTAGAAGACCATCTAAGCTTTGGTGGAGGGATGCAAGAGAAAGTGTCAAGGCAAAGGGGCAAAGCCTAAGACAAAGGCCAAGGCTACCCCCACCTTGGCAAGGTACTGTCCAAGGTCCACGACCACCTTCACGACTAGTGGTCTTGACCACGGTCTGTGAAAGGGATCGTGAAGACCCCATAAGTTTGTGGGAGGCAAGGCAATGGAGCCTAGCTACTTCCTAAGAGAACACGACCATCACCACGGATCATGGGAGGTCTCGTGGTCATGCCTTAGGTTTTTAGGCCAAGACTCAATGGCCAAGCCACTGCCCAAGGGACCACGGAAAGGACCACGGCTCGTGAGCCCAGTCGTGGTGACTGGCACCATGGCTGCCAAATGAGGGTCAAAATAAGAATTCCTTTTTAATTGATATTAAGTGGGGGTCGTTTGGCTTGGACTTTATACACCTATATAGACTATTTTAAGTCATTAACCAGCCCAACTAAGTCATTAATTCCAAAACCCCAAAAGATCCCAAAGTTCTTCCTCTCAAATATTTCTTTCTCTAGAAAACCCAAGAAAAAGAAGAAGAAGAAGAAGGAGAAGAAGAAGAAGAAGAAGAAGAAGAAGAAGAAGAAGAAGGAAAAAAAGAAAAGAAAGCTAGGTCGAAATCCCTCCATAGTAGCAAGCTCAGTAGGTCTTTGAATCAAGGTATGTTAAGCCTATTCATCTATGGGTTCTTCCACCCATAGAGTCCCCTAGATTTCCCCAAATTTGTGAAAAAGAAACCCAATCTAAGCTAGGGTTTCTTCCAATGTGTGGGTTTAATTGGGTATGATTCCAATTGGGATAATACTTATTAATGATTACTTTATTGTTGATTCATGATATTATGATGAATTTATGTGAATTCCATGGTTAACCCTATATTTGAGTTATGTGGGTTCATTCCATGAAAGGTGAAATTGAAGGTTCTAAGGTGATCTTCTAGAATAGATGTTATGGATAAGTAGATTTACAAGAATAAAAGTATGTGAATATGAATTGATACTAGATTTATGAATGTATGATAGATCATGAGTTGTAATGATTGAATTTGGGACTTTATGATGAATTATGACTAGAATTGCCTATGACTAAGGCTTCAGATTATTATGTCTTGTGATCTAAACAAATGTGGTAATTGTAGAGTAAAGCTTGACATTAAGGCTTGAAATCAAAGATGATAATCACTAGGGCATATAGAGTAAGTCTAATATGATGAGATCACTTGCATGAAATTGCTATACAAAATAGATAGTATTGTGGTGGAAGGCTTTTACCCACATGACCTGCCTAGAACTATATGAATGCATGTATGTATAATGTAAAAGGTCTTCTAACATAGAATGATTCTAGGTTGACTTAATAACCTAAAATGAAACAAAAGCATGTTAGACTAGAATAGCTTGAAGTTGTGATATATGCTCCCTTCATGTGTAGCTTGACTTGGTAAGACAATACCATTTCATGGTAGCCTAGGATTGAGGATTTATACTCTCCTATGGATAGCTTGAACTAGAATTGTAGAATGCCTTCATGATAGCTTGACTTGGTTACGCCAAGACCATTTCATGGTAGCTTTAGGATTGAGGACATATACTCTCCTAATGGTAGCGTGGGATTGAGAATCATACTCTCCTAAGGATAGCTTAATTAGCATCTTTGTGTGCTTGTAAGGGTAGCTTGACTTTGCCATGTAAGAGGCATGTCAAGGGTAGCTTGAGTTAGTAGTAGTCATGGTAGCTTAGGATTGAGGATTCATACTCTGCTAAGGGTAGCTTGCATTAGCATCATGGGATGTGTTGCATGGTAGGTAGAATGGGACATTTGTATCCTTCATTAAATAGCTTACACTTGCATGATAGTATGCCCTCCATGGTAGCTTAACTTATCATAATGTAGACATGTTCGTTAGATTATTAGCTTGGTCTATCCTAGTAGGGTGATATTCCTTGGTTGCCTTGAATTGATGACTTGTGCTCATTCATGTGTGATGTCTTGCCTAGTACTAAGAATAGAAGTACCTTAATTAAGTGAATAGAGGCAAATAGTCAAGAGGGACAAGTCCCCAACTAGTAAGCATTCATGATAACCTAAAGGAGTATTTAGTGTGGATAGTAGTATGGGATGTTACTCATACATTGCACAAGTATGACTTGAAGATACTTATGAAGTGTTCTCTTAGTATAGACTTAGCTTGGGTTGTTGCTATAGTTGCCTTCCATGATATGATTGACTTAAGTTGATAGTTCCTTGTCTATATGAAGCAGGTCAAGAGTGACACTTATAAATGGTAAGTATGCATATGGTCACTTCAAGGATATGCTTAGTGTATGTGGTAATATGGGATGCCACCCATGCATTGCACAAGTGTGCCTTGAGGTTACTTAGGAGTATAGTGCTCTCATGATATGAAAACCTAAGTCTTGCCTAGGAATGTGGACTATGCCCAAGAATGACCAAAAGGGGTACTTAGTTTGGATGGTATTATGGGATGTCATTCATGCATTGCACAAGTATGGTTTTAGGTGGCTTGTGAAGTAGTTCTCTAATAATATGAAATACTAAGGGTTGAAGAATGTTAGTATGAAGGTCTAAGTAAAGACTGCCATGAACATGATTTATCTTCTATGCTCATTAACTATGTTTTATGTTGACTTATGATTATATCATGCTTATGTTAGAGATTATGCTGTGACTATGTTATTATATTTTATGCTTATGTCTTATGTTGACTAACCATTTTGTACTAACACATACTTTGCCTACATTCTAATCAAATGTAGGGTTTCGGAGATTGAGTTCCTTTTGAGGCTAGGTTTCTAAGGAGCAAGATGAGTTGAAGATTTGGTGAGTCCTCATAGCTTCGAGGACAAACCCATTCGTTCTCTTATGTCATTTCTTAATGCTTTAGACTTTTTGTATGGGCTGCGTCCCAAGACTTTTATTCAAGAGCATAACAGATGGTTTGAGACAAAAGTGTAGAAAAAACTTTCGTTTGCTTTTTTAAAATGTTTTCGATTGTATGGATAAAAGTTTTTAAATTTTTCGTACTTTTCTATTATCTTATGTTATGATATGCTAAGGGTTTGTATGAGACCCCTTCGGGGTCAAGTACTCCATGTTATGTCTAAGGGGTACCCCTGGGTCGTGACATACTCACTATCTTGAGCTGAACCCAGGTCAACCCAATACCCACAAACCATCAATCAATAATTTTAGTTCTAAAACCCCTCTCTCGAGCAAGCCAAGAACACATACATAGAACTGCATTTGCAACTACAATTCCTATGTTAAACCACAATTAATTATTGAACTCACTTTTAAATAGCATTTAAACTAACAATTAGCAATACCCATAACCTAAATCAACCTATAATCACATAATCACACCCCAAGAATTGGGGTTTTAGCTAGACATTATAAAAAGGTAAAAATCGTTACCAAATTGATTATCCATCAACTGGATAAAAGTGATTTCATCCTTACAATGCTCCCATTTCTCAAAAGTGAATTTCTTCAATCCCTCAAAGCTAAGGAAAAACTAGAGTAAAAAATCTCCAGATGCTCAAAACTTCTTAATAAAAATGTTCTGAAGATTATTTCCAGAAAAGATCCTAATCTAAATGTTCCAAAATGTATTTATAGTTGCCGAAAAAAAGCTACAAAAACTCATTCGGCTAAGTAAGTCGGGCTCGCCGAACCACTCGGTGAGCCGCCCTTTGGTCTCTTCCATCGCCCTTCTGCCTTGGCATTCAGTATCCTCAAGGTCTGTAACTTTGGGCGATCTATCTTGGTTTCGCGGAATAGCTCGGTGATTCGCCGATTGCTCATTTTCATCGCCAACTTGGTTCTTTCCTTCAGGGCTTGGCACACTGGAACTTTAGGCGGTCTGATGAGCCACTCGGTGACACATCGCGTGCTCTTGGAGATCCTCAGGCTCGCCCATCTGCATTTCTTCAGCTTGTTTTGTTCCTTTTTGCATGTTAGTGTCCTTGCTTTGTTCCTCAATCCATATTCCTGAAAATCAAGGATTTAACATCAGTTATTGGCACAAAATAAGCATTTGAGGACACTAAATCTATATAAACAAAGCCCTAAATGAGTCCAAATCTCTGACTCATCATCCACCAGTGCCCAGGGTCGTCTGGTCCTTTTTCTTTCTATGCTTATTTCCGAACGTGTTACTTTGAATCGTGACTATGTTCTCTTCTATGTATTAGCTCATAAAGGCTTCATTAATCCTTGAGAGATCCTACATATCCTAATCACCTGTCTTAATTTACATTCCAAACTAAAGTGAGTTTAAGAGAAAAGTTCAAGAGTTTTATTAAGTTGATTTTGAGTTTTTTATCCCTTTTGGAAGCTCTATTCCTAATTCTTGGAATTTCTATACCTTATGCATTTAGGTTCTTCAGTTGATTTATTCATGTCTACATTTTAACATGATCCATATGAATTTGGTATTCTTGAGATCAGTAGTATCCTTGAGTTCTGAGTTCTGAGTTCTTCAGTTCTGAGTTTTAAGTTTTTATATATTGTTATTGAAATCCTTGAGTTGCTTCGTTCATGTATATATTTCAGCATGAACCCAATTTCTAGTTATAAAATCATGAGCATATTTTAGAGCCAATATTTGAGTTTTAAACTGAGTTTTGAGGAAAGTTTAAAGAGACATGAGTAAAGTTTAAGGGAACTGAGTATTCCCAAATGTTTCATTTTTATATAAAGAAAGAGTATTATTTTGAGAACATAGAAACTTTGATTGTTAAATGAGTTTATGCGTTAAGAGATATTTCAGAGTTGCCACCTCTTTTAAGAGGATAGTTTGAGCAATTATCTCAAACCAGAGAAAGAACATGTTTTATACATTTAAACACGAGTATATATATTTATTGGGAGTAGTACTGAGCACTGATATGGGGATGACTTCAGACAACTCACATTCCTCATAACTATCTAGCCAACATGGATAAAGGATCATACTTTTTAGATGAATCCTTAGTGTCTTCGGGCATAGCTTAGTGGATCCACTTAGTTGAGGTGTTTTATAACCCGAAAATGTATAGGGTAGTTCTGGCAATGTGCGCGAGATGTTGTATCATCACGTAGCTCATAGTGATGGTTGTCAGTTACAAAATCTCCCAAATAGAGTTAAAAGTCTATTTTATTATATCACTTAATATGTTGAGTGTCAGAGGTGATTAAGTGTTTTTGTAAAGTTTTTAAATGATTTCATTCCTTTAATCCTTTATATTCCATTAAGTTTATATTTTATCTATTACAGTATTATCAGTTCAATTATTCGTTATTGTGCTATATTACATACTCGTACATTCAATGTACTGATGTCATTCAACCAACATCTTTAAATGATGTAGATACAGGTTCTTAGGATCATCAACAAGCATTTTCGTTGAATTCATTTTGCACTTCAAATATCTTAGGTGATCCTCCTTGCATCCCGGGGAACTTCACATTTATTTTCTAGTCAGTTGATTTGAGTAGTCATGTGTCTTGTCTCTACACTCGTCTATATATTGTAACACCTCATAAATTAGTAGGTTGAACTAGAGCCTAGACGTGAGGGTTAACGTCAAGGGTTAAGGGCAAGGGCCAAGGATTTTGGCTGAGGGCTGTGGCGAGGGGGCCAAGGCTGCCTAAAAATCACCTAGCCACTGCCTACCAAGACCACGAGGGTCTTCACGACCCGTGGTGGACACCACGAGTCGTGGTGCCACCCGTGGTTGGTGAGGCAGTGTGCTCCCAAAAGTGTCCAAGCCAAGGCTTCCCTTCACAAGCCACTTCACGGTTCGTGATCATGACTACGGACCATGGGAAGGCTCGTGGGGTTGCCTTAGCCTTATGGGAGACTTGCCAAGTTGGAGGAGCTACTGGTCAAGGGACCACAAGCACTACCACGGGCCGTGGTGCCCTTGACGGATCGTGAAGGGGCTCGTGAAAACCCCTTAGGCTTGTGGAAGGCAAGGCTTTGAAGCCTTAGCAACTTCCCAAGGACCACGGGCAGGACCACGGCTCATGAGGTCCTCTCGTGGTGCCTGGGAGTGGGTTTCCTTAGGAGGGTCATTTTTGCAAATTCCCTTTTTATTAGTTATTTGATGGGGTCGATTTATATTGTCTTATTTCACATATATAAATGATTTTAAGTCATTAAAAACCCCATTTACTCCATTATTCTCAAAAACCCAAATCAAACCAAAAGTTCATCTCCTTCACAATATTTCTCTCTCTAGAAGTTCCCAAAGAAAAAGAAGAAGAAGTGGAGGCTAGGGCTTGAAGAACCAAGGTCTTTCTTCACAAATTTAGGGGAAAACTCCATTAAGGTATGGTGGCTTTTCATATATGGGTAGCTTTCACCCATAGAGTCCCTTCAAAACTAGATTTCAAAGTTTTTAAGTTCCCCAAAAGTTAGGGTTTCACTCTAAGTCATGGGTTCTTTCCTTAAACGTTTTCAAAGGTTGATTTATGACGGATTATAATTGAATTGATGTTTAATTGTTGATTTATGATGAAATTCCCCAAGAACCCATGAATTTCCTAAATTACCAAATTATGACTTCATGATGTGGGTTGATTGATTATGGAAACATGTAAATAGAATATGTCTATATTGATTGAGTTTATTGAATTATGTCATTATTCATTCCTAAATTGTTGTAATTCTAGGTGTGTTGGTGAATTATGATTCATGGCCTTGAAGGGCACATTGAGAAGGTTAATGTATAATCATGATGCTTGTGTATATGCTTTGTGATTTCAATGAAAGTAATGTGATCATGTATATAATGCAATTATGTTATTATTGAAAGGTTATTCTCAATTATACACTTCTGAATGATGATGTATTGTGAAGGGTTCTTCAATGTAATGTTATACCTTGAATTGGTAGGCTTAGGGCATCCTCTTCTTGTGTAATTGAAAGTGATGTTGATTGTTGTACATTGAATTGGTAGGCTTAGGGTATCCTCTTCTTGTGTAATTAATGTATCTTGACTTAATGAACATTAATCGATAGGCCGATGGCATTCCTTTCATAAATGACTAACCAAGTATTCTAAGGCTTTGTCTTGAATCGATAGGCCGATGGAATTCCTTTCATAATGAGTCAATGAACTAATGTAATGATGAATCTTGAATCGATAGGCCGATGGCATTCCTTTCATGAAGATCCAATGAGCTATCCTAGTAATGTACCATAAATCAATAGGCTAGTGGCATTCCTTTCATGTGTGTAATAATGTACCTTGGGTCGATAGGCCGATGGTATTCGTCTCGTGTGTAATAATGTTAATGAGAATGAACTACTCTATGGGAATGTAAGCTTAGCACTGAGTGGATATGGTAAGATGGAAGCTCTCCCCACGTTAGGTCTGGTTTCAATGAACATCTTTCTTATTCATAACTACGTGCCCACATAGGTTATTAGCTAGTGGATCCACCTAAGCTAAAATGTTACCGGTCCTACCTTAGGCAAGTAGACCAACCCTTTACGGTGTGGGATAAACACCGAATTCCATGGTTTGCTCTGATGGTCTATGTCGGTTAATGCTTATTCCCATCATGTGAGATACGTGCTATGGTTACTCAAGAGGATCTATGACGTGTGGGTGGTAGTATGGGATGCCATTCATACATTTCATGAGTAGGCTTTGAGAGGGCTATGGTGTGATTCTCTAATGTCTTAATGTCTAAAGAAAAGAATGTGCTCATAATGAAGCTAATGAGAATGTTGACTTAAGGGCTTAATGTAATGATGAATGCTTTACTTGGAAATGTTATTATGAGTTACTTTCTTTGTCATGACTTATGAAATGTGAATGTTCCTTATCTATGATTATTGACTAAAGATGAGAATGAATAATGGTAAGTACAT
>JAJONQ010036098.1:0-21623 GCA_036250385.1 Solanum microdontum
ATATAGTCAACAAAATGGAAAGCTCGATGGACTTCGGAACATGTCATAATCTAAAAACACTGGAGAATTACTATATATATATATATATATAAATATACCTAATATATAAGTAATATACTTATTTTTTATTTTTATTTTTTTTTAAAAAAAAGGGTTAATTCTTTTTTAAAAGATTTTTTTTACTCTTCCACCTACCGAGTCTCTAGGTTAAGAAACTACATATGGGCTAAGAAGACGTCGTAGGATTCCAGTGACGAGGCTTCAGTCCGCGAGTCGATACAAATCAACACCCCCTCCCAAACTAAAATTTTCTTTGAGTGCAGGAATACAGGAATCAAGGAAAAATATCAAGTCTCGAGGAATGACTAGAAGCGCCACTCGACTTCTCACAATCATGAGCCAAACTATTATTTCCTTACTTTATTTCTTAAAAGAACTTCAACCTACATATTATGTCTAAGAATATTTTATTTAAATTTTTTGTAGGTACGCTCAAGATCCGGATGAAATGCTGAAGAAAAGAGGGCCCTCGTAGGAAAATAGAATAGTTAGATTTCTGTCAAAATAACTCCATCAACTGGAGCTTGTAATCTAACCTCATCAACAACTCTGCCAATCGGAGACCACCGTCTAACATCGTCGAACTCCACAAGCCTGGGGGTGTACATAGCAAATGTCACTCAAACTACGCCAACCGGAGGTTGTACATAGCAAACATTGTCAAACACCATCAATTTGAGGCTGTACATAGCAAACATTGACCGAACTCTGCCAATCGGAACCTGTATATAAGCGAAGAAGCAACACTCCGCCAATTGGAGACCACATTATAATGACGTCACCGAAGCTCCACCGATCGGGAGCATGCAAGCACAATGACACTTTCATACACTAATAATAACATGTTACATTACAAGCTTTACAAAGCCGGATACAGGCTTTTACTTTACAACAGCCCTGCCAAGCGGAGGTCTACATTTACAAGCTTTACACAGCCAGATACAGGCTTTTACATTACAACAGCCTCGCCAGTCGAGGGCTTTTACATTACAAGTTACTTTACCTACATCACATTCACAACACAAAAAAAAAGGGACATCAACAATCGTTTGGACATCTACACTCTACTCTTTACATTTCGATTTCAATTAAAAATTTTGAACCGCAACAAGTACTTTTCACCTTTTTACATGCTTTGCAGGACAACACATTACAACAAGGAACTCCCTCTAAGCAGCAAACTAGGGCAAGTTAGTGCAATGTCAATCATCACTAGCTACATCAAGGATTCACTTTCAAAACTCAATTCGACTCGATTTTCAAAAGTTCAGATAACTCTCTCAAGTCTCACTACATTATAACCCGACACTGGGGCATTCTTTTTACAAAAAAAGAATTAAAAAAAAATAATCCCTTTACCATAAGTCTCCAGTAGAAATTGCTACGGCGCATTTCTCATTCATGTTCTTTAAAACTATATCTCGTCCCTCTATTCGTGCCAATCTTTTCAAACCTCACCACCAAAACATTTCAGTATTACCATAATTTGATACTGGGCAATTTTTTTGTTAATTGCTATGTTCCTACAATCTCGAACTACATATGGCCTGATTTCTCATGAAACCTGAGATATGTAGGCCATAATTTCATAAACATTTCTTGCCGAGTTTTGGTCAAGGTGTATTTTAGTGGGTCGCCTAAAATTGGATCGTGTCAATGTTTCTTTGTCCACGTCTTCTTTACTCTTTTCCACGGACAAAGAAAGGGGCAAGCTGTTGACACCCAATTTTGGCTCTCAACATGTAACTAAAATAATAATATTAATAATAATAAGATATATATGTGATGAAAGTTTTATAGGGATACAAATTTTTTTATTTATTTTTTAATTGATAAATTTATTTCATAAATTTTATTTCTCATAAAAATTAAATATATTATATTACTACTTACTTTCTCATTTTTAAATAAGTGTCGTTCTTAAGAATTGAGTCTATTTTTTTTTTGTTCAAATATAATTTCTTTTGTCGCAATAGATATTTTTCGTACATTGTTTAAAATTAGAAAGCTTAATTAATTAATGAGTTACTAATTTATATTAATTTAATTTTAAGAGTGACTAATTTTATCAAATAAGCTAGTTTTGCAAAATAATTATTTTTAATTTAATAAATTATAGCTAGTTAATAAAGAAGAGGTTATAATTTAAATGAATTTAATTTGAGCAATTTTGGCAATCCAAGTCCCCTTAAACCGGCCAATCTGTGTGTGGCACGTAGCCGAGCACATGGATTGTGCTTCTTAACTTTTAATCTCAACACTCTATTTTAATCCAACGGCCTTAATTAATTCATTCTTTTTAATATATATATATATATATTATTAATTATCTTTAAACCCTTTATTTTATTAACCGTCCGATCAAACGATCGGACGACCCAAATTAAATCCCAAGACTTTTTACCTTTCCCAAAATAGACTCCACCACCCTATACTCTGTTTTTTCCCAGAATTCACGTTCTTTTTCCCAGAGAGGACGTTTCTCCATCAGCCGCTCATGCCTCTTCCTCTTCCCCAAAAACCAACGCCCCAAGCTCCTCTCCCATGGTCCCATCACCGCCCCACGTGATCCCCCACCCCCTTGGTCAGAAATGGCTCTGGGCTGCCGGAAAAATGTCAATTCCGACAGTTCCTTGCCCCATCTATCACTCACCCTTTTCAATCAATCCAGAAAAAGTAAGATATGCCAAGGTTTTCTTCTCCTTCATAATGGTGTTTCTATTTGCTCTGAGATGAGGGGTTTCTAAGAATTCAAATTTTGAATTCTTGGAGCCCAAATTAGCTATAAAAGAGAACCATTTGGTTCTCATAAAAAGATCATTCAGAAATCATCCAGAAACAATCCGGAAATCCAACAAAGAATCCAAGGAAACCAACAAGGATCCGAAAATCTTTTGTTCTCTGTTTTCGTTCTTCTTCAAGTTGAAGTTCGAGTTCAAAGTTGAATTTTTTTTACGTTGAAGCTCTTGTTTGCTGCTCCATACAAGGTCAGTAATATCCCCTATTTTTTAGTGTTTTTTTTTTTATCAATTATGGTTGTTTAAATGTCCCCATCTTTGATTTAGTTTGGTTTTGTTCTATTTTTTTTAATGTTTTTTTTTGTGTTTCCAGAATCTTGCCTCGATTTAGCTTGATTTGAAAATTAGTGTGTGAATAGTTTGTAAAATGTTGTGATACCTGTATCTTGTTAGAATTCAGAATTCAAAAGAAAAAAAAAAGAGATGACTAAAGGTCTTGTCTTCAACACAACATTCTGTTAACAAAATCAGTGCCCAAAGTTATTAATATAAACTACTGGATTTTTGAGAAGGCTATATGATGTGTTAAATGAAACTAAACAAATTTGGACATTACCATTCCCCTTTCGTTTGAGCCTAACTAGGCTGGTGACTGATCTACTCGTTTCATTGCAGGCGTTTAGTTATGAAGTGTTATGATGCTAAACTGTTGTTAAAATTCTCAAACCAGTACTTTCGATGATCTGCTTAGCTTTATTCCCTTGTCAAAATAAAATAAAAATAAAAATTTGTTCTTGCAATGTTATTAGATTAATTTGCCATATGACCAGATGTCCTTATTTTCTATTAAAGCATGGTGTGATTAAGGATACCAATACCCTTCTGTTAAAAATCATGTTGTTGAGCAAATAACCTGGTTACCTACCTTATTTACATGAGTTAGCGAAGTGTCGAGCTTTGTTAGGAAAGCGTTATCATGTCTAACTTGAATCCCTGTTACGTCTCATCTGTTCGCACTAACAATTCAGACGTCTTGTTTATAGAATCTCATTAAGTTTAAAATGACTATGCTATTTCGAGTGGTTAAGCATGTTTGATATTTTGCAGTCATGTTAGCATAAACTTTTGTCCTCTGATAAAGTTCTCTGTTAAGAGACCAATGCGAAGTCCTCTCCTCTCTATTTTATTTCCGTCGTTGATGTTCAATATGTGAAATTATTTCTTCTCTGTCTTGACTTTGTAATGCATATCTACTAAGCATTGTCAGAACTCATACAAGTCAATTGGAGTAACTCTTACTCTAGGATAATCGATTTTGATCTATTTTTCCTCCTTGTGTTTCATATTTTCTGAGGAATATTTTGCCTCTGCATTAGAAATGGTGTTAGTCAGGTTGTTATTCGCCATGTCTAAACATCCATAGCTCTTCCTTGTTTCTGCTTTATGCCTATTTTGGGTGATTAACTCGGCTGAACTTACACTTTACTCTTTTGTCACAACGTGTGTGATTATTAAATTCAAGCATATAAAATAGTTGATATGGATCAAGATCCTTGCTCATGTCTGTCACAATGTGTGTGTGTGTGTTTAAATGTCATATATGGATAGGAGGACATCTTTATGTCTTAAAATTGAGACAAAATTTACCTTGATTATCTAATGGATATTCTGGTGTTTGTTTGAAATTTTTTGAAGCCTAAAGTGCAATATTTTCTTGCTGGAAAATCTGCCTACAAGCAGATCTTTGAATCCCCTCTTTTATACCCGAAAATAACAGAATACCTTGGAATCTTATATAGTATTATGAACTAGTAAGGGATGACTTTTGGTTTATCATTGAGTTCTTCATGTATTGACAAGGATTAAAGCTTTAAAATCTTGTATTGTATATCCTTAAGTCCCTTTGATCAAAGATACGACTATAAGAGAACGAAATGCTAAATGAACCTTAATACATTGATACTAGGCTGCTGCACGTATCTGTTTATTCACGACTGTTTCTTTTATCTTATGAATTAGATAGATGAAGTTTACTTTAGCCATACTTAATAACCGGTAGAAGTAGTTATAGTGTCCTATCTTTATTTTGTATAAACTATGTAAATATTTGTTGCACCATTCTTCAGAGACCATTTGTGTTTGCCCCTTTCTGTTAGCCTCAAAAGGATGTGTATATATATATTCTTATGCTCCAACAGGCAATTCCAGACATACTTAAAGCTCACTTCATGGTGTAGAAAATACATTTAACAATTACGTACTCCAAATCTATCTTACGAAAAGAGGCTGATCTGTAAAATATCATATCTATTAGAATGTGATTGCTAGTACAAGTTAACTCAAATTTGGGTTATCAAATGACTATGTGAAATTCATTTTGATTTGCTTCTCATAAGCTCATTTGCTAATTATTTTTTTTCTTCTTATTTTTTTTTTGTACATGTACACTTGGGAGCACATTTGGAGTTGTGATACGACTCTATTCATCTGTCCAAATCAGATTTGTGCTCGCCTACATTATCGCTTGTGTCTAGCAGCCCCATCGCATCAATAATGTCTAGTGCCTCTTCTTCTCTTTATGAATTTATGTCCTTAAAATATGCATAATTTTTGCTTCTAATTAACGTTACAGAATTACAGCTTTATGTTTGATATTTTCCCTTGTTTACCGTGTTATGTAGAGGACATTATGCTATATTGGTGAGCTTATGTCATTTCCTCAATTAATGTCGCACTTGTGGTGATGCCACACATAGAATGTTACAAGTATTATTTGTTTTCAACCATCCGTTACTAACAACATTTGTTGCTATCTTTTACTCAGAATAAGAGTCCAGAATGTAGATTCTAAAGGTTTTAGCTTAAAAAGGTGGCAGATTTTGAGAGCCTTGAGGGGTAACAATTTGAACATTAAAATGCACATTTTGAGTGCAATAAAACACATCTTTCTTAAAGCTTTGTAAGTGTTTGGAATTTAGTACGATAAGAAGTGTTTATGTTTTAGAGTAATAATACAACTTTTTGGGAACTTTAAAACGGGTAGATTAGTTGATAGAACACAACTTTCAAATGAAATACAATTATTATTTTCTTTAAAAACAAAATGGCCTAAAATTTGGTCCCTATCCTTTAAGTTAGTTTACTTTATTTTTTATTTATTCTTATTTTTTAAAAAAATAAAAAAAGTCACACCTAAATTAATTAACTTAAGGAGTCACTATTAAATTATGTCACATCTAAATTTTAAACTAAAACAATGCTAAAATTAATTCTGATTAATAGTCTGCTAACTTATATGATTCTAGGTAAGGTTCTAGTTATTCTAAAGAGAATGGATTAAACATACTTTAACATCTATTAAAAAATAATTAATCGATCAAACTTAGATTAATTAAAAAAGAACAATAAATATTACAAAGTTTAGAAAAATATTACTAATATCTATTATAACCAAATACAAATTAGCCTTAAGAAAATGGTAATTGCTTAAAATGTAAAACATATTAACCTAAGTATAAAATCCTAAAGAAATGAAGTAAAATCCATCCCAATTTTAAGGAGGAGAGCAATCTGTTTTATTCGAAAGGGCTGAATTAGGTTGAATTAATAAACGAGTGACCTGTCCAAACTTAAACGGATTAAGCAATTTGAATTTGATTTTCCCAAACATAGTTATAACAAAATTTGACCGTATAAAAGGTTATTTCGTGTTGTTTGGTTATAATATTATCATATCTTTTATTTTATTACTTTTTTATTGACATTTTTATGAGGAAAAATAAGAGACCAAATTATATAAATAGAAATTATACAACAAATAACTCTCATACTTCTAAAATTAATTAAATTTTAAGTTTATACTTAAGAGCATCATAAAGATACACAAGAAATAAAAAATGAAAGAAAGAAAAACATAATACAATACTCATTGCGACTTTAATCATTAAAATTAAAAATAGAAGGAAAAACAAAATCAACACATAATTGTCTAAGATCTTGTCATATCCACTTCACAAGCCTATCAAAATTTAAAGTTTTCTTCTTCTTTTTCAAGTCAAACCAAAGTAGAGAGGCATCACTATTGTTGATATTCACTTCACAAATCTATCACTATTCAAAGCTTTCTTCACATAAAAAATAAATTTAAGAGGCATCATAGAGATATATAAGAATAAAAAGAGAGGAAAAATAAAGAAAGAAAAAAAGAAAAAGTACAATACACATATCATTAAAAAATAGAAGGGAAAAGAAATCAATACATAATTATTATCTAAGTTCTTGTCACTAGCCACTTCAAAAGCCTATCACTATTCAAGAGTCTTCTTCTTCTCCTTCTTTTTCAGGCCAAATAAAAGCATGAATATAATACTATGGTGAAAATGAAGGGTAACTTTGGATAGAATCTCATGAAACAAAAAATATGAATTTATATAGAAAATAATGGAGGAATACCATATGGTTTCATATTTAATATTTAAGGATTATGAATATGAAAAGTTGAAAATTATGAAAGTTATGAATATATGCACATCATATCTAATCAAGAAGATATATTAAAGTGGGAGGTAAAAAGTTGAGTAGTTGAATATAAAGACTTTATGAGATATTAAAAATAAAATAAATAATTAAATTAAGAAAAATGATCAAAAAAGGATTTACAAAAATAAAAAATGAATAGAGGCTATAGAGAGGTGCCACATCACCTTGTCTATGGTCCTCCTTTATATATATACTAGATTGGCCATGGCCCGTGCTATAGCATGGGGCCAACATAGCGTAACAATACAACCTAAGCAATTTAACCATATTGAAATTATGGATAGAACATGACATTTCTATATACATGTACGGAAAAATAAGCTCACATATCTTTAAATAATATTGATCATTTTGTTCCAGATAGAATATGTACAATAAATACATAATTGGATAAGTGATAATAAGTACATATGACCACCCCACGGGCCATGCATATAAACATTATAGAGAGAGACCAGTAATACTCATCACTATCCTTCAACAAAATAGTCAAGTATCCTTAAAATCTGAGGGATGACATGCAAATTTAATACATGTATGAGAGTTAAACACATGGATAACACAAGCATACTTGTTCAATTTCTCCAACATCGCTTGAATATCTTCTTTATTCATCAGCATCATATTTCTAGGAGTACTTCATAATGGCCTCTTCCTTGGACTTGCTCCAATTTTTGTAGAACCTCTTCAACTCCTCATTGAGATGTTGAGCTCAGTTAGTATTTGAGGCAACACAATCATGAAGTACCATAACATATCCAACAACACCAACTATCACAATTGAGGGGTTCCAATTATAGTGATCGTCTCACATGTTTGTCTCGTGGAGTCTTACAATTCAGCAGATAAGATGTGAAGATTAATATTTAACATCATCATGGTAGTTTCTCCCCTTGGGGTGAAAGGGGGTAGGACAACGCTAGCAACCCAAAGTCTAAATAATAAATGTATGGCAGAAATGTGATATAAATAAAAAGGGTGATTTTGCTTGATACATGTTTTTCAACTTCTCTCATAATGTGGGTCATTCTAAACTTCTCTGAAAATTTTGAAAAAGCAAATAAAAATAGATGACGAATAAGGAAAGATTTAAAATATTTACTAAATATTAGTTGAAGTTGTAGAGACGCTAATAGCTTCTGGTAACTCCAAGATCTTGTAACATATTAGAGAACATACATATGTTAAAAATGATAAATTCAAGAACCAAATCCTACTCTAAATTATTGCCTTCTTTAATATCGTCTAGTAACAGTACAAAGAATTTTATTCTATCAAATAGTGTTTGTTTGGTAGGTTAACCCTTGTTGTAGGTGCTTAATGGCCTTCATTGATCCAGAATTGGAGAAACAAAGAATAATTCACTCATGAATATTCTCTTTATATATCAATTCTCGGCAACAATTGTTTGCATATGGAGGATGCAAGAAAGCTAACCTTATGATTCATTACTCTCTAATACTATCTCATGGATTAGAACAAATTCAGCGTATAATCAAAAGATCAATTCAATTAAAATAATATATAGTTTCAAAATCAATTACAAATACAATGTTCTTCTTAGATAATCAACAAAGACTAAAAATCACTGAAAGCGTCTCTAAGGCCGTAATTAAAAGACGAAAGTATTTCGGGAGTATAATTTGGCAGAATTTACGCTAAAAGATATATTTCATCTCCTCTGTCAAAGTCGAAGCCTTAAAACCTTTGTTTTCTTAAAGAAATGGTTTTACTAAGAGCCCTTGAGGAACTTGAATTCTCTCCCTCATAATAGCATTATTCTAGTTATCCTTGTTGCAAGAATGGAAGAAGTAGAAAGACTTTAAAAACTTCAATGTGTAACTATCTGAAAACATATTCCCAACATATACTATTTACGTAAGAGTGCTGTAAGAAAATAAACTTGTGAACCATTGCACGAAGGCATTTCTAGAGAATGACATCTATTAGTCTGGTCCTACTGCTAATTAATTTTTAAAATGCCTTAAAGTAAATGATAAAGCAAAAGTATCAAAACATTAGATTTTACATCAATTAGTTCATGAAAAAAGTGGAAGTAACATCATAATGTTGGTTGTAACAACATGTATGCAGCTGCAGTATCAAATAAGAAGTCCTAAAAGTTCAATTATTTCTTGTTTTTACTCTTCAAAATTAGTTCAAAAGTATGTGAAACCTACCAGTAAGATGCGTATTTCGTCCAATGGACTACATCCCCTTACTTCTACTTGCCTTGTTGTTGGCTCCACTGAAATCACAATGTCTCCCAACATTAACTGTTGAATACGGACCTACTTAGATTGGTTACATGAGGCTTGATATGTGAATAATGAAGTATTTTCTTACAATTGGAAGCTCAAGTTCAGGTATATGTTGAGACATTGAAAGGACATTAGTAGTGTTGTCCTCCTCTCTCCAATCCTTATTAACTTCGCGGATGAACTCATCGTTGCAAAGGAATGCTCAGAATTCAATACTTTCAAAGCAATCAATGCCCTTAATTACTTTCTCCCTCATTTGATAGTCTGAATCTTTGAAATTGTCAAATGCAAATTTAATAGCAATTGAGGCATTAAGATGAAGCATTTTAGCAATATCCTGTAGTAACAAAATAGAAAATAAATAAAATAGAACCAAATGAATTTACAAATTACAGTTGATGCAGAGTAGTGAAAGTTTTATTTGAAAATTTTCAACTAGCTCAAAGGGATGATTTAGTGTACAGACAATGCATATAACTTCCTGCATATTTGGCTGATATTAGTCAAATCCTACAATCACTATATCTACAAATTCCAATTAACCACGTATGTAACAGAATATGATAAAGTTGTACGCACAAATATATTTTAGTTCCATCTTTGGATGAATATTATGCGATTCTAGACACTATAACATTCAAGCATACATATACTCCAACACAAATAACGATCTTTGGGCATCTCAAGATTGAGAGCTATGACTGTATATCATCAATTTAAGAAGCATTCAATCTATATATCTAAACTTCAAGTGCTATGAATTGACATGAAATTGGTAAAGAATAGTACTATACATTGTTTGAAACGAAAAACTACAAATGACTTTTCACTTCAACATTGTTTAGGCCACCTAACTTTATAGCTTCTTTAATCTGTTTTGGTGCAGCTGCTCAAAATCAAAAAGATATTCCAAGACCTCTAAAACTGATCAAGAGACACAATTGAGTTATATTATGAAAATGAATACAACATGATTTGTTCATCTATGCCAAAGATAAATACTAAAGTACTCAAGTACAACACGACATATTATATGCAATATTACAAATATCACTATCATAACGTGGAGAATAATTTTAGTGTATATAGTTCAACTCATTCGATTTAAGAATATAGAAATCACTATCATAACGTGGTAGAATACAGTTCATGAGAAAAACACTGGTGTAATTTGTCCTATCCATACCTGAAGAGAACTGATTGAAAATCATTCTAGAAGTTGCTCAATATTCTCGATAACTAACTAAAGCTCAACAAACTAACATGACCATATAATTGTTTTAACTTTATGAATTCGCAAATCATAATTCTACTTCAAATGCAACTAAAATGTATTTCTCAAAAAGATTTAAATGTACAAGAGACCTACAATTGGTATCAAAAAGGAATTAAAGAACATATAATTTTACTTTTTTCTAAGGCTATATAAAGGATCACAATGGAAGTATTGGTATGCACCAGAAGCTGCATTAATTTTTCATATGTTCCATGTTGAACTGATTTTTTCAGATTCTATATGTTATGCACTCAATTCACCACCTCTGTGTAAGGCCAAATATTATTGTTGGACTTCAATCAAAGTTTTAAAAGTGTTATCAGTTGCACTATGTTTATGCAACTTGTGCACCTTAGCAAGACATTTCTGTGAAAAGACACCTCCAAGATGAGTATCCAAACCTTTATTAATTGGTAAGAATTGTCAATTCTCATGTCAGCTGATTATATAAGATTGGTTAAATAATTCTCACTATTACCAACTGTACACCAGAAGGACAAAGATAAGATGTATATGATATGTGAAAAAACTCAAAGGTCAAGGAATAGTAAAATAATAGTCAAATATGAAATGATAACATGCCTCAACAGTATAGATCACGCTGTCTATAGAATGTAGTTGACTTGCACTATATGTAACCATTCTCCAAATGAGTAGACACTATTACGAATAATAAAGTCCACTTCCTTTAACATTAAAAAATTTCAAGTAGTAATGGTTTTCATATTGACAAAGAATAGCCAACATAAACTCATTTTTTTCATAGATAAAAGTAATTCTACATAAGGAAATTAAACACACAATAAGCAAAGAAAGGTAATGTGAAGCAAATCTCATTTTTAATATGAAATATGTGATCAAAGAACAAATAAAACTGTCTATTCTACATGATTTTTTACATGTTAGTTGTTACACATGATCTCTTTTGCAATTGAGATGTGGAAAGCAGAATGTGATAGGAGCATAAAGAAATCAACAAAGACAAAGTGTTAATACCTTCAACTCAAAGATATCAATAGCGTAAAACGCACATCGATCAGTTGACTTGATGCCTACTGGAAAAAATAATTGGATATGAAGCATGACATTTAGGAGAAACATGCTACATTTTTAAACAGCAACGACTGAAATTAATATCGCAGAGCAGAGTTATCTTAAGGTTATTTACGCAGAAATAAATTCTTTGTAGTTTTGTAGCTTAAATACATTATGGATAACAAATAAGAGAATAAAATAATCAGTAAAGACAAAATGTTAATACCTTCAACTCGAAGAAATTGAAAGTGTAAAATGCACAATGAATAGTCGACTTGATGCCTACTGAAAAAAAATTATGAGCGAGTTTTTAGCTTAAAATCTTTCTTCTTCGCTAATATTAAATCCATGTGTTTAGAGAATTTTTACTAAGAATTTCAAGGTTTACTTGTTGAAGAGTGTTAATGAGTTCGCATAGTCCCTTTCCTGTGTATCTTTAAAGAAAAGTGAAGCATTTATAATTACCCATGTATGTTATGCTAAGGGCGAGGCACAATGAGAAATTGAAAGAGAACTAATGAAGCATTACATAGACCATACAAGTTGAAAGTGATATCCATCTAAAGTAACATCTTCTTCATACTTCAGGCAAATCGTTGTCTAAGTTTTTCAGGGACATGCCATGTTCCTTCGTCTGACACAACAGCATGGGACCTTTTTATATTTAACGATACCTTCTTCATTTTCTAGAGGTGTACCTATGTCTTCTTAGTTTGCCACTACCACATATGAAGAAGAACTCAAGTATCACAGTAAAGATTCAGAATTATTTGGTGCTCGAAAACTAAATATGACGTTTCAACATCATAACTATGTGTAAGAACAATACTTTAAAATAACACAAAAAAACTGAAGAATTATATTACTCTCTATAATAATGAACCAAGAACATGGTATATATTCTCACAATTTTTTCACAAAATGGGAAGTCAAATCCTCACCTCGCAATATGACTCGTCAATAACACCATCAACCAACTTCATTACAGTGGTCACTTTTTTATTCTCACTGAAAGAAGAGGGGAAAAATATGTCAGGAGAAGAAAAATAGAAGCAAGAAACTTATGTTGCTATTCAATTATTTCAGACATTTTATCAAACATCACCTATGCATTAGTGTGGAAACCATGTACAAACATAACATGCATATTAAAATAGTAGTTCAAAATAAATATCCACGGAAATTTCAAAGAAGCAAAATCTGTCAATGGAGTGTATAAATCTCCATTCCCTCCACATTCTGGTAACATGGATTAGTTTGACTGAAATTGTTGGTAGAGCAAAAGGAGAGTGAATTCATTAGCCTAAAACATAAACAATCAAACAAATGGACAGAAAAATATCATGCATCTACAATTTAAACAATTTTATAAAATATGTTGAATGGAAATTGTAAAAGCTAACCAAAATTTCGAGCCATCCACTGTGAAAATTGGTTAAAGACCTCAGACCAAGAATTTGTGTGGTGATTGTTGGTGACCTTTGGATGCAAGCTTCTTGCATTTTAGTGGTTTAGTGGGTGTTTCAGTGGTGTTTTTGGGTGGAGACTGGAGATTGTTGTGGTTAAGGTGGAGAAGAAGTGACATAAACGTGTCAGTAACACCTAACAATTGGAACACGTGTTAGCTATTGAAGGAGGGCAAAAGCATAAATTTCTCAAAATTACCAACTTGCCCCTATTAGTACAAAGTTTACAGTACAATACATGTAGCTTTTAGTACAAGCTTTTAGTGATGTGTTCGTCCCCACTCTGTTGGCTTATATAATAGAGTAATAATATATATATATTCAGTTATATTTCACAGGTAACATAACAATATTATTAAATATAGTTAAATTTCTAATGGAATTCACACGACTCAGTTAATTGATTTGTCTACTATACAGTTAAATACAATTAGCCAATTAGGTTTGCTCGACTAATAATTAGAATATATATAATATATATATATATATATATATAAACGAGTCTTTTAATTTCGTCTAATTGATATCTATGCCCTTTAACTTTGTGTGTGCATATCTGGACACTTAAACTTATATAAAGTTGAATATTTAAACACACGCATCCTACAGGACAATGCATGTAGGATATGTGAATTGTCACGTAGAACCACACGTAGGATGCATGTGTCTACTTGTTCAACATTATAAGTTTACGTATTTAATTATGTACACTCAAAATTGAAAGACATACATATCATATAAGACCAAATTAAAAGACATGTTTATGTATTACACCTAATTAGAATTGGGTATCAATTACGCCCACCCGGACATTGATTGGGCGGTTGCCCCCCAAAAGAACAGCAGTGTATGAGTAAACTCTTTCTTGTTAGCGTCATGCTCAAATGTCACGTTTATGACGTCAAAATCTAGTCCCAAGTAGCTAGTATTATTACTTGGATAATAAAACAAAAAAGTTAGGATTTTTATTTTTCATAAGTTGTGTTATTTCCTTTTAAATTGCCTCTTCAATCAGTAATAAAATGGACCATTCCTCCCCAACACACAAGCCATCATCACATCTCTTATCCAAACAAAGTAAAATGGTGAAAGAACATCTTGCGCAAGGCAAAGAATTTGCGGTCCAACTTCAAAGTCTACTTCAACAGCCTCTTGCAAATCATAATAAATCAGTCTCACCTCATGACCTTATACTTAAAATCTTGACTTGTTTCACTAAGGCTCTCTCTAGCGTAACTGGTTCCAAAGATTTTAGCAACGAGTTTAGGAAGAAGGACAAGCAAGTCGTGAAGAATCGACGAGGTTGCTATGGGAGAAAAAGGTGAGATATAGGGTGTGTTTGGTATGAAGGAAAATGTTTTCCTGGAAAACAAGTACATTTTTGACTTATTTTCTCATGCTTGATTGGTGAGTAGAAAATATTTTGCGAAAAAGATTTTTATTGTTTGATTTATTAATGGGCTGGTAGGGGGTTCGAGGGTAGGTTTGAAAAAATGAAATTTTAAAATTGAAAATGTTTTCCCTAAGTTTTGAAGGGAAGTCATTTTCCTTAAATTTGAGGAAAATAAGTTGATTTGGAAAATATTTTCCAACACATTTAACCCAACCAAACATGAAAAAATTGAAAAACATTTTCCAGAAAATGTTTTCCTTCATACCAAACACACCCATAATGAATTTAGAGTTCAAATGCTAATACGTTACACAATCAAATATCATCTATGATTTGTTTGCAAATAATTTTATTTAATTTATTTGTGTTAATTGCTAATGAATAAAATAAAAAACTACATAGTATAATAGGTTGTTCAAAATTTATTACACTATTAATACTTATAACTTAGATAATAGGTTTGATTACTGATAATATAAAACTTATTTTACATCCTTGATCTACATACGTACTTATACCTTTGATAGAGAATCAGAATAGTTCCCAAAAAATAGTAATCTAATCGGTATAGTTTATAGTTTTAGTGTATATTATTTAAACTCAATTATAATATAAGATTAATGATAATCAAGCTATTAAAAGCTTAAGTACTCACCATATATATAGTGTTTGTTGAAGGCTTTTAGATTCACCCATTTATTAATTATAATCGCTAAAAGAAACCACTGCTGAATTTCTACTTTAGGTCAAGTATACTTCAATAGGATGTCAATTAATATTTGATCACATCTTATGAAATTATACTGTATAGATGAATAAAAATGTACGTATAGAATGCATAAGTTGAATGTTCTTAGTTTATTAATTTCACTGTCTCAAATTAAGTGTCATTTCAGCAATAAAAAAATGTTCCAAAATAAGTGTCATCTTAGAAATTCAAAATAAAAAATAGTAGTACATTTTTTCAACTACACCCTTATATTAAAGAACTACTTCTTCTTATTAATAGTGCTTAATTATCAAGAAACATCTAATAAACAGGACTAACTTAATAAACTATACCTCGTATTTATATTTTTTTAAATTTTGAACCAAATAATTCATTAGTAAAAATTTCTAATTTCATCAATAAGCTATGCAGAAAAGCATTAGATTCATGGACGAGAGAGACTACAACAACGGAAGATGGACATGCATGGAGGAAATACGGACAAAAGGTTATACTTAACTCAAAATATCCAAGGTATACATGTATTTATTGAATTGTATGATTACCTAATTTAAAAAATATTTTTACTATTTAATTATGTGTTCAACATATTTCACGTATGAATCTGATTCTTTTTGTTAGTCAATCATTTAAACCCAAAATCTATATTATCTAGTTTAATATATATCAATACACATATTTTTATTTGCTTAATTATATATGTTTTTGATACAACAAAAAGATGGATATATATGTATTTTTTACTTTCTACAATATTAATTATTAAACATATATATATTTTTGTTGTTGTGAGGAAAGGTGTTACTATAGGTGCAGTCACAAGTAAGTATGATCAAGAGTGCTATGCCACTAAACAAGTTGAGAGAATTAAAGAGGAGGAGCCAATTATTTATCGAACTACATATTTTGGACATCACGTTTGTAAACGTCCTCAAATGATCACCACTTCACGAGAAGAGTCAAAATTACAACATAATCGTGATAAATCTTGTGCACTAGATTGGCAGGATTTAATTCCTGATTTTTCTCTTGAAGGTGTGGTTTCATCTTATAATGACTTGAATGGTTTGGATATGGACAACGTAGGTGAATTTGGTGATTTTCACTTTGAGGCATTAGAGTTTTCTTGATTAATTGTTCCTAATGGCTTAGCTTGTAACTCATGTTTAGGTCCCTTTGTTTTGATTCAATGAAGTGAAAGTTCCATAATCACATTGATTTTTTCATGGTTTTATTTAATTTTTTATGATTAATTTACTTCTACAAATTTGAAATGCACGAAGGAAAAAGGAGCAATTAATCGTCACAACTTGCACATATAAGTATCTTTTGAAAGACCCAACTATTAAAATTTTAAGACAAAGTCCATCAAAAATCAATTACTTAATCTTTAATATCCTAACTTACATCACATTACAGTCACACTTTCTTTTGATTGAATCACTTTGTTTGTGTAATAATAATAGTGGTATTACTTAATTGAAATTCACAGTAGCTTTCCTGTGGATTGCCCATGTACTAGGCGTCTGTTTCTATCGAGATGTCTATATTCTCAACAACTTTATTACTTTCAAACTAAGAAAAAACAAACCAAACCGACAATAACCAAATCGACAATTATTTTTTTCGTTTGGTTTGGTTTGATTTTAGAAATTTTAAAACTGACTGTATTAGTTTAATTTTGATTTTGATCAATAACCGATCCAAACCGAACCATGAACGCCCCTAATCACAGTGAGTATAGATTTTGAATTCAAAATTGTACTGCTTTAAAAATAAATTTATCCTAAATACCAAGGTCCAAGATAATTTTTTTATACTTATTGTTTTAAATAAATAAATTTTTCCGATATCTTTTACAAAATAAGAACATATTTGATCAATTAAATTGATTTTTAAAAAATAACTGACACCCCTGCACTCAGTGATTGCCTGACCTGAACAACACTGAATATATAGAACTTTATCGATCTTCATCGATATTTGGAAGTTGGAACCAAACTAATTATTGGTCCCAAATGGCAATGTTATATATATGTACCTTTTCATGTGCAGGGGCGGATTCAGGCATAGGTAGGGTGTGTCACGGGACACGGCTTCATCGAATTTTTTTACGGAATATACCTATATATATATATTTTTTTATTTTAAAAAAAATAAATAGTTATAAGATAAAATAGTTAAAAAGGACACCCCTTGTATCAGAATGCTCCTAGCTTAGGTGGTAAAGGCGCCACATTTGGTATCTTACGTCCCGAGTTTGATTCTGAACAGGCTACGTATTTTTTGCACGTTTTTTTAATGACTCCTTAAATCCTTATATTTGTGACGGGTGAGTTTCTTCAATTTTCCTTCCGTTCTTGTTCATCAATCATGTTATTTGGCATCTCATCTCTCCACATTAGGTAAGTATTTTTCGCTATTCTATTTTAAATTATTACGTGCTTGAATTTTTATTTTTATTTGTTCATAATAATAATTTTATTTTTTTTCTATTGGCTTGTTACAATGAAGCAATTTAGAATTCATTAAATTGATTACAATTGTCCACAATCGTCTATTATTTGATCTTCAAGATGACATCATATTAGTCTAAATTTAAAAGAGAGTCTAAATTTAATGCAAATGTATTGTTCTAAGAAAAATCATAAACGTTCAAAGTCAATCTTAACAATTCAAGCTTCAACTGACTTGAAAGAACAAGCTAATGAGTCAAAAAAATAACGATGAAGGGAAGAATTGATTAAGTCCATTACCGATTGATTTTAATTTATTAAAAGATATTAGTCGTATTTTTTTGCAATACAATCTCTTGAATAATGTTGTATAAAATTTTATTTAATAATAGGAAGATGTGAGTGGTTTAATTTAAAATTTTGAATTATAATCTAATTTAAAGAGTAGACAATTTTTTTTAATTTAATCAAAATTTTATAATTTTAAGGAAAAAAATATTTCATAAAGTTCACTATTAATGGGCCTTCAAATTTTTGGAGGCCTAAAGCAAAAGCTTATTTTCTTTTTGAGTCATTCTTGTCCCTTAAATGGTGACACTGCTTTAAAAAAAATCATTTGTACGCTACTGCATGTAAGCTTTTGGCTGTAGCACACTGTCTTTTACGCATTATCAGTGCAATGAAAATAGCAGATGATACATACGGCATGATCGATGATGATAGCAAATATATTTCCTTCCTCTTCGTTTTAATTTATTTGCTCTACTTTTGTTTTTAGTTCATGTTTTAAAAAGAATAATTTCTTTCTTTTTTGATATTTTTTATATATTAATGTTTCACGTAGATCAAATGAACATTTTGATACGTTCTATATATTTTTAATTAAAAATTATAAATTTTAAAAGTGTTTTTATTTTCTCAAACTCCGTGCAGGGATGGAGCCATGTAGACCCCCTTTGGCAGAAAATTAGATTGTTTATGCATGGTAGAGATTATATTTTTATGCATACATAGTAAGATGTTGAACCTCTTTCGAATTCTTCGTGTGTTTATTTCATATTTTAATAATGAAAATTCAAACTATGTAACTAACTTTGTAACGAACTAAAATTAGATAAATAAATGTGTATGTACCCTCTCCGTTTATTTTTATTTATTTATTATTTATTATTTTTAACATATAAAAAAATTATTTTATTCTCAATATTAATTACTTATTTCTCAAATTACTATCTTCTAATACCTAATATTTTACATCCATTAATTTGAGCATTGTATTAAAAAATGTACTCCCACCTTCATCCCTACTTGTCACATTTCAACTTGCCCTATCTATTTTAAAAAATAATTATTGACATGACTATTTTACCACACTATCTCTATTAACAAATGTTTTAATAGGTCTTCAAAAAGATTTAGAGAATAAATAACTAATGCTAAGGGTAATTTTTTAATTTTTTTCTTGAAATATTAAAAGTGACAAGTAAAAATAAAATTATTTTTAACATTATGAATAAATAAAAATAAATAAAAGATATTTATATTAATTATTATTTTAAAAAAATATAAATCTAAAATGGATAAATAAAAATAAAGTGAGGGAGTATATCATTGGAAATATTTATTGGTCTCTTTAATAGTGCCCTCCCTGTTTCCTCGTACGGAACACTGAAGACGGACACAACAGCTCTTATAAAAAATCGAAAAAATCAAAAGCACTTTTAACGAATTAAAATGGTCTTCAATTATTGGATTAATGTTGTCTCTTCATTCAGCTATTGGATAAAAATAATCAGCGTATTAAAATTGCTCAAAATTTATGAACTTCTATCTATTAAATCAAACAGGCTCCTAATATTATTTTCAAACATAAAGTTATTTTTTCATTTTAACATCATAATTATATGACATTTAATTAAACACATGACCTTAACAAAAAAAATTATTTATATTTAAAACAATTTAATTTAATATTTTTTGTTTTATATCTTTAATGAGATAAAAACTCAAAGCGCTATAACAAGTAAAAAAAAAAAAGGCAACTGTAAAAATGAGCTTACAAAATTCAATCTTTAGACCATATTATAATTTTATTTAAAAAAAATAAAATAGTTTACATTAAATCTTAAGGTACCACTACGGGAAAACAGGGAATCACTGAGGGATAATTTTCTAGCTAAACAGCAAAAATCTTATACTTATTTCATTCAGCTATGAATTAGCAAGGATTAAAAAAAATTCAGCAAAGAGCAACTCTCAAGTACTTTACTTCGGTCCCAGTACTGAAAGACATGACTTCAGGAGTGGATTTCGGAAGGAAAGACTTCGTTTACTTCCTGCAAATTGCTTATGTAAGAACTAATAGAAAGAACGAGGCGTTCCATGAAAGCCATAAGCGGAGGCATGGGTCTTTCTCGCGAAGATGCGAAGCCTAGAGATGAGTACTCTATTCCAAATTGACTGAAAAATCTGGAGTAGGAGGCTTGATGGCATGTGATAAGGTGAGGAAAAGGAAGTCCAGCAAGGGAACTCCCTTTTTGCGAGCTACTTACTTTATCTGAACCTTCTACCGACAGATGCGCGAATAGCACTGGTCATTGAGCGGAACCCTCTAAGCCGACCGGGGGGCTAGGTATTTTCTTTCTGATCTGGACGTAGGTGTGATCAATGCTATTGAGCTTCAGTACCTTTAAATAGTAGTCGGAATTCGCTTCCGAGTCATGAGCTTCCTTCCTTATGCTTGACCTTCACAAACAGCTTTCTTTCAGCTACCAACTTTAAAGCTTGATCTCATCTCTCTTCTTTTGAAAGTTTAGTACTACTATTGTTGGCATGGAAGGAGTTCATCTTGAATTGCCAGTACAATGATTAGAGGCCTTCCTCACCTGTTCTAGTGATATGAGAAATTTAGAGATATATTAACTAGAAATTGTCGATAAATTTCATAATTAATTCTATGTTATCTTATACTGATATATTTAATAAGTGCGGCAAGGCATATAACATTACAATAAACAGCTCTTCAAACCCTTGTGACAAGTTGTCTAGCACTGAGCTTTATCCAGAGAGAATTGAAGGCTAATTAAAGCAGTTAACACTAGTAAAATTGCGTAGCTAAATACTCTATATAGTTATTTCGATTTAGCAATGGATTACAAAAAAAAATATGTTTGATACAAGATGAAGTTCGTAACTAATTTTAATTTTTTTTTAATTTTATGAAGTGAAATGACATTGAATAGAAAAGGACATAATCGATATATATAAGTAGGGGTACTACTTTCCCATTGTTCACGGCAATCGATAGTGTTTTTAATTGTACAATCTCAATGCTATGTGAATTTGGGAGTTTTATAATTCAAAATTTACGTAGCTATATGTAGAAAATGTTAGGTTTTAAAGGTGTGAACAAGAAATGAAGGATTGTGACTCTCCTGAAGCAGGAGCGAATTTAAGCTTAAAAAATGGGTCACCTGAACCCGTGGTCATCCGACAAAACTCGATGTATTACTTGTATAATTTTTAAAATATATCAAATAGCAACTGAAGGAACCCATGAACACAAACAATTAGATGGTTCACTGGTTTGACTATCGGTTTTCCACTTTGAGGTTGAGGGATCGATTCCCAGATGCTGCATTTTCACAACCTTGCATTTTATTTTATTCA